>PVIH01007350.1:49945-101569 GCA_004025045.1 Sigmodon hispidus
CTTGAGGGAGGGGGGACAGAACTGGATTTGGCCAGAAGTGGAGACTGATCTAAGCATTATTGGGTCAGTGGGACCATAGGACTGTCTGCTCCCTGCCCAGGGAGGGGATGGGGAGTTGCAGAGAAGAAAAATGACCAGATGTGTTGGGAGGGGGAAGAGACCTTGAATAAGGATATACAGGGATGGAAAAAAAAAAAAATTCAGAGGGAAAGCTGAACACAAAGAAAATATATGTGTAGCAATCTTATTTGTATTTCCACCCTTGATAAGCCATGCTTATGATTCTTATCCTCTGTATAGTTATTGCTAACTCTTCCGCATTTTAAATTCTTTTTACTGTTTTTTTTTTTTTTTGATAAATACAAAATAAAGAAGGAAAAAAAAAACAAAAAAAAAACACAAAAGAAACAAAACAGTATCAAGTACTCCAAGTTAGAGGCTAATGCCCAAAAGGTGAATACAACACATCAAACTTACCTAGTGACTGCTCACCTACATGCATATAAACAATAGCATATTTTATGCTTAATTAAGAACATAAATATAGGGCTGGAGAGATGGCTCAGTGGTTAAGAGCACTGATTGTTCTACCAGAGGACCTGAATTCAATTTCCAGGATCCACATGGCAGCTAACAACTGTCTGTAATTCCAAGATCTGACACCCTTACACAGTTATACATGCAGGCAAAACACCAATTCACATAAAATAAAAATATTTTTAAAAAAGAATATAAATATAATAAAATCTTACCTGTCTATAGTATTTTTCATATACAGGGTTTCCACTTGACAACTAAAATAAACAATAAATACCAATTATATTTTATTAAGTAATCCTCTGTGACAATTTGGGATTCATTCAAAAGATATTTGAGAAACAAAGACAAAAAGATAAAAATATCCTTCATTTCAGGAAGTTTTTTTTCTTCTTTATGAACAAAGAAGAGAACAAATAAACACAGTCACACAAATTGCAAAGACTCAGGAAAACAAGAATCTAAGGTTTTTGTTCATCCATAATTCTACCCAGAAACCCAATACATAACAAGTTCTTGAAAATGCTCATCCTCTACCCAAGTATCCACAGTACTTAAAAATCAATTCAAAAATCTACTTGAATAAAGTAATTAATAAAGGTGCAAGGATGCAGTACAATAGGAAAGCACTTGCCTATGTTAAAAGGCACTATTGTGATCACAGCATCACAACAAACAACCTGAGGCACACAAACTGATGTCATCAGATTTGAATTGCTTCTATGCAGGCAGTGCCACTCATTTCACACTCCATTTCAAAGGGCTCTTTGTTCAACTGATGCACATAATAGTTCATCTGAAAGGCAGTTTAAGAATATCACTGCTTGAAAGCTCAGGTTTGCTCAGACAGGAATACGGAAGACTGTTCAGGACAAAGAGGGGTATCTAAGAGGCTTAAGGAATGACAGAAGCAGAAACTTAAAATTATGAAAGAAAGAAAGAAAGAAAGAAAGAAGGTGAATCCTCTTAGAAATAACATGTATGTGTGTAATTAACAAAGCTTAGCTACATATGTACAAACCAGTAAGTATGGACATGGTGGGATATGCCTGTGCACCTAGTTATGGCCAGTCCAACCTATAGAGCAAGACCAGGTCTCTATCGCTCATACACACACACACACACACACAGAGAGAGAGAGAGAGAGAGAGAGAGAGAGAGAGAGAGAGAGAGACAGAGAGAGAGAGAGAGAGAAAGTAATGAACATGAAATAACAGTGTAACATTCTGTAGAGGACAATTTATAAAGGGCCCCATCCATTCGACATAGCAGACACTGTGTAAGTTAAAGAAATGAGAATACAAAGGGAAACAAATTCAAGAATAATTATTTGTGCAAGTACATGTGTTTATGTAAAGATAGACAGAAAATAGAAAGTAACTTAGAGCAGAATTTTAAATGATCCAATTGATGATCTGAATGCTGGTGAAGACAAATAAGGAGGGTATTATTTAAGAAAGATTTGACAGTATTTACTAAGGGATGAGGAAGAGAAAGAGCATGGGTAGAAATGAGCACAATGTAGAGTAAACACTATAGAAATCAACATATAGCTAATGTATATTATATATATATATATACATATACCAAGCATATATATATCCTGTAGTTTCTACTTATCCAGAAAAATGTTTTGGTTTTTTGAGACAGGGTTTCTCTGTGTAACAGCCCTGTCTATCCTGGAACTCTCTCTAACTCACAGATCTAACCCTCTCTGCCTCCCGAGCCACTAATTTCAGAAGTCACTTGTCAGAGAATCAAGATACACACTTGATTTTCCCCACTCCAAACATCACGGTGCTTCTGACTGTGCCCATGGACTGCCCAGTACAGTCCTGATCACTCTCCTGTCTTACCAGCTCATTCAGCTCATTACTATTTGTCTCAGATTTCTCATTTTAAAAAATGAACTATTAAGCATCATTACACTGAAATATATTAATGCAAACCAGGTTACCTTGGCTAGTATAACTTAAATATTTTAACAACTTAAACAACTGACAACGCTTCAAAAATGAGTGATAATTTCATTTTGCTGTCCTGATTCTTTACAGATTCAGAACAGCTTCCTTTCAAGAAAAACAAGAGAGATGGCAAGATGACTCCCTAGGCAAAGGAGCTTGCTGCCAAGCTGGACAACCTGAGCATCCACATGGTAAAGGAAGAAAACTGACTTCTGACACAAGTTGTCCTCTGACTCTACACATGGACATACCCCCCCCAATTATATATAAATTATTTTAAAATTGTTAAGAAAAAAGAAAATCAAGCAGAGCTTCCTTGAAAAATATATCCCCAGACACAGGAAACATGGGTAACTTCTTCCTTGATGTCTTGTAAATAAAAATATTTGCCAGTGGTGCTGCTAGCAATTTGGTGCAGCAGCTGGAGAAGCTGCGACACACAGATGCACCTGGCTACCAGCTAGCTATATTGGTGAGAAAGTAAGTTAGAAACATATCAACAATGTGCAATGAGTCAACAGTCTGGAAATCTAGTATTTGTTTTCCTATTCATGGTAAAGTATAGTTATAGCTACCTGCTATGTTGTTTGGTAACCTTTTTGTTTTTTGTTATTATCTGATATAGGCCCTTTTAGGAGCAATGAGCTAGAAAAGTAAATAACTGTTTAACACAGAACTAAGTACTTTATTTTCATTTCTCCTGAAAATGAATGAGCAAATAACTTTCAGGAAACTTTCAAGGCTACTTATCATGGAAGTTTCAGAGTCACAGTTAATGAACTAGCTGTGAATGACAATATTCACAGATGCTTTTATATATAAACAGTTGAAATGTTAAGGATGAAGCTAGTAGTACATACAAAAAAGTACTTCAACCTGACAATATAACAGGTTCATAGATTTTATAAAAACTAAAATTAAAAAAAGCTGCCTTATGAAAATTCAACCTAAGTGTCTTAGTGGTAATCTTTCTAAAACTAAGCCCTCCAAAAGATAGCTATATACTTACAAAAACCAGCTGAAGTCCATCAAGAATTAAAGTTCAGCCAGGTGGTGTTGCATACCTTTATTCCAGCACTTAGACAGAGACAGGTGAGTCTCTCAGTGAATTTGAGGCCAGCCTGGTCTACAAATTAAGTTCCAGGACAGCCAGGACTGTCCCACAGAGAAACCCTGTCTCAAAAACCAAAAAGATTAAAGTTCAATGAAATAATGTGAGACTTTCTTAAAAAAAGGGAGGGGGGGCAAACATGAGGACCTCAGTTCAAATCCCTAACACTCACATAAAAAAAACAGCATGGCATGTATACCTAAAAACCCAGCAGGAAAGTAAGAGATCCCAGAGCTTTCTTGCCTAGTGAAAACAGAGCGCTTCTGGTTCTCTGAGACCCCGTTATCAAGGGAACAAAGTAGAGCATGCTACAGAAAAGGACACCATACTTCTCTGGCTTCTGTGAGCACAAGGGCACAAGCACATGAATATATCATACACCCAAAACATACCACACACACACAAATGGGGGGAGAGGGGGAGACAGTTAATGAATAAAGCTCCAAAAGAAACTTAGCTTTTGCAATATAACAATTACCAATTTTATTAACAAAATGTTCTAAGACATTAAATGCAGACTTCAAAAGCAATGGGAGAACTGAACAACTGATGAGAAATAAAACAAGACACATTTCACTTTGGAATTCTATATTTTGCTTTGGAGTCAATACTAATAATTCCATCAAGAGTCTTTCATTTTTACTTTATTTTAGTTTTAGTTTTTCAAGACAAGGTTTCTCTGTGTAACATCCCTGGCTTCCTGGAACTTGCTCTGTACACCAGGCTTGCCTCAAATTCACAGAGATCCTCCTGTGTCTACCTCCTAAGTGCTAGGATTGAAAGAGTATGCAGCCACTGCTCAGCTAAGAGTCTTTTAACCGGAAAATTTTCTACTTTGTACTAAAGAGGAGTAAAATATAAAAGGCATACAAATGTTTAAAAAGGCAGTTTACTAAGGTGATTAAAGTACACCTATGCTGATTATAACATTGATATCATACAAATGGGAGAATGAAAAAGTCACTCGTCAAGCAAGACGAACCAAGACTACTTTTTTATGTGCCTCAGTAAAAGCAGCTCTTGTCATCGTTGCTAGACTATAAATATGATCACTTTTTAGATGTAAACAAAAGAGGAACATATCCCAAACACAGTGAAAATATTTGAAAGGAATGGCAAAAATAGTCAGAGAGATTGTCCCTGGATAATAGGATTATGAATGATGGTTTACATTCTTGGTAGCACTCTGCATTTTCTGAAGATCTTTTATAACAAACATATTTACACAGTGACAATGAAATAAGTTTTCAATCAGGAAAAATATAAATATCTAATATAAGTTAAATCATTCAAAATTGCTCATGAACCTTTTCAGCAATGAAATTTCTAATGGTAAACCTTTAAACCACAATTATCAACATAAAAAAATTAAATTCTGTTGTAAATTAAAAAGCATTATTCTTCATCAATCATGACAAATATTCATAAATATAAAAGAAATTTCTTTTAAAGAGCAAACTGAAAGCCAGGCATAGAGGCAAGGGGATCTCTGCATGTTCAAGGTCAATCTGGTCTTCTCTGAGTATTCAAGGTCAGTCTGGTCTACCATGAGTTCCAAGACAGCAGATGGCAACCCTGTCTCAAAAAAGTTTTTGGGCTTTTTGGTTTTTGTTTTTACTCTTTTGCTCTTTGCCTTTTGAAGGCTTGCCACCCAGCTTCCAAATAAATATGCACAGAGACCTATTTCTTTCTTATAAATGCCCAGCCGTAGCTTGGCTTATTTGTAGTCACTTTTTCTAAAATTATCCCATCTATCTTTTGCCTCTGGACTTGCACACCTTTCTTCTCCATTGCTGTATACCCCTCTTTCCTTCTTTCTCGCTGGCTTGCTGTGAAGCTGGGTGGCTGTGAGGCTGGGTAGCTGGCCCCTGTCCTCCTCCTTCTCTTGTTGCTCTTTGATCCTTTTTTTCCTAGATTTCCACTCAATTTCTCTGCCTGCCAGCCCCTGCCATCCTTTCTCCTGCCCTGCTATTGGCCATTCAGTTCTTTATTAGACCAATCATGTATTTTAGACAGGCAAAATAACACAGCTTTACAGAGAAACACATGTTCCACAGCATAAACAAATGTAACATATCTTAAAGTAATACTGCATAGGTAAATTACTCCACAGTCTGAAAAATACACATGTAATTTTTAGTTTCTCTTTGTAGGTGAGGAAGTGTGATTATATACATACATGATTTTACCCACAGACTGGCACATCATGTCCATTCTCACCACGTCTTTTCATTATTATAATGGAGGAGCTAGCCAGGGAATATAGGCAAAAACAAGAAATAACTGGCATCCAGACTAGAAGATGCAAAACTATCCTTAATCACAGAGAACAAGATCTTTTACAAGCAAAGTACTAAAGAATCCATTAAAACAAAGTTATCAAAGTTTTAAGATACAAAAATCAATATATAAAAGTGATCACATTTTATGAACTTGCAGTAAATTTGAAAATAAAGAAATCAATTCCAGCTGGGAAGTGGTAGTGCATGCCTTTAATCCCAGCACTCGGGAGGCATAGACAGATGGATCTCTGTGAGTTTGAGGCCAGCCTGGTCTACACAGTGAGCTCCAGGACAGCCAGAGCTGTTACACAGAGAAACCCTATCTCAAAAAAAAAGAAAAGAAAAACAGAAAAACAGAAGAGGGAGGGAGGGAGGGAAACAAGTGTGTACTAGCGATAAATATAATCTCAGGTCTGGCAGAGGATTCTTAGACAAAAGGACAAGCATTAAAGGGATGGCAGCACACACCTGCAATGCTAGTTAGCCCTTGGGAGCAAAGGAGAATCAGAGGATCAGGAGCTGAAGGTCATCCTCACCTATAAGGCAAGTTCAAGAACAGCTTGGGCTACAAGAGGCCTTGTCTCTAAAAAAGAAAAAAAAAAAGTGGCTGTTTTAAGGTTTTCTATTACTGTGAAGAGATACCATGACCACAGAAACTCTTATAAAAAAACAACACTTCAGAGGTTCTGTCCATTATCATCAGGATAGGGAGCATGGCAGCACGTAGGCAGATGTGCTACTAGTCCTACATCTTGACTCAAAGGCAACAGGAAATTGACTGACACATAGGGCATAGGATACTGCAAAGCCCACCCACAGTACCACCCTTCCTCCAATAAGGCCACATCCCCTAATATCACCAGCCCCTTTGGGGCCATTTTCTTTCAAGCAATGACTAATTTCAGCATTTGGGATGCTGAGGCAGGGGGATCATGATTTATGTTTTTATTCACAATTTCAAACACCCCCCTCCCTTCCAATTTCAAAACAATGAAGTTTGTGAAGTTTTTGGTTTTTTTGTTTTTCAAGACAGGGTTTCTCTGGGTTGTCCTGGCTGTTCCAGAACTCATTCTAGCCTTGAACTCACGTATGTGAAGTTTTTATTATAAGGATTTGGGGGAGAAAGTCTACAAAAAAATAAGTCTTGGCTACCTTAATACATGAATACTTAATACTGCCAAATTCGTGTGCTAGGGAAAAATTAGTCCTAAAAGCAGTGACAATATAAAAGAAAGATGTGCCAAGCTCAAAGATGTCCCAGGAAATTTCAAGAAAGTATGGCTCAAAGCAGTCAACAAAATCAGTCTTAAACTGTTCTAAAGAACCAGATGGTCCAGAACCTACTCACAATGTCATACATAAAAGTATGCCAAAGGGGAGAAAAAAAGAACAATGTTGCAAACAGATTAAGAAGAACAAAAGCAACATGAACTACAGAGAAGATGCAAACTGAAATATTTGAATCTTCCTCACACTAATATTTAAGGCCAATTTCCAAAGATAACTAAATTCTTTATATTTATATTCTTTATAAATGGCCTTTGTAACAAAAATAAATATGTTCGACTTAAATCTTTATAATTACACTGTGTATGGTGGTGCATGCCTGATACATCATTACTCAGAAGGCTGGGGTATGAGGATCAAGATTTCAAGTCAAGCCTGGGATTAAAATTAATAGCAGAAAAACTGGGAAATGTCAATCTTTTTGCTATTTCTCTATATGTTTCAGTTTTTTAATGAGTGATGTAGTCATTAATCCCCCTACTCCCACCCTAAATTCCCCCTAGTCTCCTGCCCAGAAGTCCCACCTAATCCTCCTCCTTTGCTATCAGCCATTCAGCGTTTTATTAGGTGAATCAAGTGCCTTAGGCAGGCAAGGTAAAACAGCAACACGTCTTTACATAATTAAACAAATGCAACACATCTTTACATAGTTAAATATTCTGCAACAACCACTATCAATTAAACAAACGAAACACCCTTATTTACCCTTATAAACACCTAGTTTATCCTTAGCCTCAAAATGAGTTTCAAAAACAGCCCCAACCTTTCATTTGTAAGCATTATTTATATAGTAAAGGTAAATTTATTCTACCTAGATCCTATTTTTTTGTACAGAAGTCTTAAAGTTCACATTTACGTAGGAGAAAATCTGCAGTGTGCTATGCAAGGTATCTTAAACACAAAACTACAGGATCTTTAAAGAAAAAAATTTACTGACAACTACATGTATACATTATGATGGTTATTCTCCCACACAGGCACACACCCCCACCCTGCTACTCAAACAGGGTTTCTCTATGTATCGCTCTACTTCGGCCTCCTCAGTGCTGGAATTAAAGGTCTGTGCCACCATCACCCAGGTACTATGGCTATTCTTGGTTATCAACTTGACTATATATGGAATTAATTAAAACCCAAATGACTGGGCACATCAATGAGGAATTTTTCCCCCTTAATTAAGTCACTTGAAGTGAGAAGACCCACTCCTAATCCAGATCTTTTGTGGAAGAAGATGCACCTTTAGTCTCAAACACCACATAATGAAAAACAGCTGAGACATCCAACCTTGTGGACTGAAAAACTACTGAATTCTTGGGCTTTCTACTGGTAGACAGCCATTGTTAGATTAGCTGGACCACAGTCTATAAGCCATTCTAATAAATTTAATAAATTTTCCTTCTCTCTCTCTCTCTCTCTCTCTCTCTCTCTCTCTCTCTCTCTCTCTCTCTCTGTGTGTGTGTGTGTGTGTGTGTGTGTGTGTGTGTGTGTGTACATACACATATATTTCTCAACCTTCCTAATGCTGAGACTCTTTAATACAGTTCCTCATGTTGTGGTGACCCTCAACCATAAAATTATTTTGTTACTACTTCATAACTATAATCTTGCTACTGCTATGAATCATAATGTAAACATCTGATATGCAGGATATCTGATATGGGACCCCCCCAAAGGAGTTGCAACCCAAAGGTTGAGAACCACTGCTCTAGAGAATCCTGACTATGCATTTATGCTGTATCTTTTTTTTTCCATTCAAGACTTCATTTTGCAGTCACAATATGCCTAAATGATGGACAATTTATTTCAACCACACAAACAACTGAACTAGAGATTAAACAGAATGCCCAATACTGTTAAAAATATTATATTTTATTTTGTTTCTGCTTCTGAATGTTATGGCGCACTCCCTTAATCTCAGTACTTGAGAGACAAAGCAGGCAAGTCTCTGAGTTCAAGGTTTACCTAGTCTACATAGTCAGAAGAACACATACAAACACAACTGTGTAAACTAAATTAACTTAATTTAATTTAAATGTTTTAAAAAATCTAAAGGGTATGAAGTATGGTTCAGTGTTAGAGCCCCTGTCCAGAACACTCAGGCCCTGAGTTTAATCTCCAGCATTTTAAAGAATTATTTATTTCTATACTAAAGACACTGAGCATGTGACACAGCTGGTCGTATGGATCCACTATGGCATAAAAACAGGGGTAGTAGCACAGGATCCCACAACTGAGAAGTGAAGGCAGTAGGATCAGAAGTTCAATGTTATCCTCAGCTACCCTCCAAGTTTTGTGCCAACATGGAATAAACAAGGTCCAGCAGGAAGATAGAGACAGAAAAGAAATCTAAGTGTAGGTGCACTCTTCGAATACAGTTTACTTTGTTATTGCTATCAATTTAAAGGAGTAATTTTTCAAGTTATATAAAAATGCAAAATCAGTTGGCAACAGAAAGAACTGGGCATGGTGGTGCACGCCTTTGATCCTAGCACTAGGGAGGCAGAGGCATGAGGATCTCTGTGAGTAAGAGGCCAGTCTGGTTTAACTCAAATCTTTTTTCTGAATTTAATTTTCCACTTATGCATCCAAATTATAAAATTCTTCAGACTATTTAAAGCTTGTAATAATTGAGATAACTTATTTTTCAATCATTACCACTGTGAGAGGCTGTGTCAGCACACAAACTATTGCAAAGATGTGGAAGTCAGAACACAATTTGCAGCAGTCTATTTCTCTTTCCAGTGTGAGTTCTGGGACAAACCCAAGATTATCAGGCTTGGTGGCAAAGATCTTTACCTATTCTGAACCATCCCACTGGCCCCTAAAGATAATTTTTAATGAAATCACGTTTTATTAGTGAGAATTAAAATGCTTTAAAATGAAATTCCATCATATGGGTTTATCTAATTGACATTTCCTTTTCTTTTATTATTTTCTATCAATTCTCAAAAAAATTAAGATTTCTGCAAAACTATTTTTCTGCTTTTGTTTCCAGAGTTACAATTTTATTAAAACCCAAATTCACAAAGTAATTTTTATATTTCTTTGGAATGCAAGTTAAGATGCCCCAATGAACATTTAAAATGAGGCAACTGGAGACAGTATATGATGAGTCTGTTACTAACATTAGCCTGTAAACAAATGAAAATAAAGGAATGCAGTCTTAATTGTCCCTGAGAGACTACTGGACAAACTCAACTGCTCCTAATTAATTTTAACTAAACCAATCCTTCCCAAATGTAAACATTATGAACCATTTTAACAATGACTACTTGTCTCTTGAGTAAGCAAGGATTTCCTGAATATACCAGATATACTCAATATAAAAATATAACAGGCAAAAAAAGGAAAACATCATCATTGCACCTTTCCCATAATAGAAATTAAAATCTATCATATTGAGTAAAATATTTCTTTTCTGATTGTGAAAACAGGCTGTAATTTTCAAACTCTACCCTGTATTTATTGTCATAATTGTTAAATTAAAATAGTAAATTGCTATGTTTACTAGTGCATGTAGTGGTTTTGTTTTCAGTTTTATGTACCCCTAGCTGTCCTGGAACTCACTCTGCAGATGAGGCTGTCCTTGAACTCACAAAGATCTGCCTGCCTCTGCTACCCAAGTGCTGGGATTAGAGGCTATGCCACACTCAACTATCCATTCTGTTTTTTATGAAATTAAAAATAAACTCAAAATGGCACATACCTATAATAGCAACAGGAGGTTGACACAGAAACTCCAAGACCACCTTGAACTACAAAGAGAGATCAAATCTCAAAATAAATAGATAATAAATACCAGAAATTGAAGTCTGAAAGATGTTCCCTCCAATTTCCAAGTTTTTCTAACAAAATTTTATTGTCCTTAAAATTAAAAAACAACAGCAAAACTACATATCCCAGCATTATAAAAGCTGAAGTAAGAAGACTGCAAATTCCAGGTCAGTCTAGAAAACACTTGGAAACCCTCTCTCAAATAAAGCATTCTTATACTACTTATTGCATTTGAGGCTTCTGGGCTTGATTTGGAATTTTTGTTGTTTGTTTGTGGTTCGGATTTTTCATATAACCCAAACTATGAACTTGCTATGTAACCAAGAATGACCTTGAAATCCTAATCATACTTTTGCCTCCCTCTTAGCACTTAAAATTACAGATGTACACCAACATTCTCAGTCTTTGTTTTGTTTCATTTTTAAAAAAAATAGCATCTCATTATGCTTCTAGGCCTGGCCTAGAGCTTAACATATGATTCTCTAGTCCTAGCATGCTAGAGCACTTACAGGTTTTAAGTCACACAATAGGTTTTTGGTTCGTTTTTTAAGCAACAACTTACAAGTCCTTCTGGTTTAAAGTGCTTATCTCAAGCCCGAGGACCTGAATTTGATCCCTAGAACCACATAGTAGGAGAGAACCAATTCCCCAAAATTGAGATGCACAGACATTAAACTTGAATACAGAGAAAATAAATACTTTCTAAAAAATTAAATCCTGGCTAGGCATGGAGACACACACCTTTATTAATGCAGGAGGCAGAGACAGGAGTAATCTCTCTAACCTGGAAGCCATCCTGGTCTACAGAATAAGCTCAGAAAGGCAGTACTTCAGAGTGAGAACCTGTCAAACAAACAAGCCATGGGTTTAGCTCAGTGGTAACACTGGACTTAACAAGCACACATAGAACCCTACACCTTCAAAAAATATCTTTCTATACTAAGATAAGAAAACTTCAATTTAATCTGAATAAGTATTCAAGATATCCATTATACTATATTTTAATAAAAATAAAACGCTCATAATGGAGTGTACTAACACACCCACAACCATATCCAGATACCAACAAAAGCACTGAAGACCTGCAAGTTAAAGCTTCCTTTCTCAAGAAACTTACTACTGGGCTGGACATTTTAATCCTAACACCCAGGAGGCAAAGACAGACAGATCTATGTGAGTTTGAGGCCAGTCTGGGTGGTATACACAGCAAGTTCCAGACCAGCAAGAGCTACAAAATGAGACTCTGTCTCAAAAAGAAAAAAGAAAGGAAACTTACTTCTCAACTAAAAGAAAGCAATTACTGAAAAGCAGACATGCATCAGACATGCTATATATCCAGCAACACACACATACACTATAATGAAACAGCTTTTAGTTTCATGTTCTTAGCTCCAAACTTAGATCTCGGTCAGAAATTGTGTGTCTCTTTTTCAGCATCTGCAAGGGTGAGGCAGCAAAGACCTAGATAGAGCTCAAGGCCAATCTTGGTACAGAGCCACAGTTAGGGAAAAATAACAAAACCACCCACCTACAAACTTAGATCTACTATTTCCTGCCTTGCATAAATTACTTCCACCATTTGTAAAATAAATTATTAACTGAAGTACCACTTCTGACAAATAGTAAATGCAAAGGGAGCTTTGAGTAGTATTAGTAGATAAAAAAAGAAATGGTCAGTTGAAGACTTTTTGTTTGGTTTTGTTTTTTAAACAACATCTCTATATATCCTTGGCTGGGCTGTCCTGGAACTGACTATGTAATCCTGGTTGACCCAAAACTCGAAAGTTCTGCCTGCCTTTGCCTCCAGGGTGCTAGGATTCAGGGCAGGCAAAAGTTTAAAAAGTTTGTGCTGGCTAGTTTTATATCAATTTAACACAAGCTACAGTCATCTCAGAGGAGGGAACCTCAACTGAGAAAAAGCTTCCATAAAACCTGCTGCTCCAGGAAAGTCTGTTGAGCATTTTCATAATTAGTATTGATGGGGGTCAACTGTGGGTGGGGTGGGCTGGTGGTCCTGAAGGGTTCTATCAGAAAGCAGGCTGAGCAAGTCAGTTCAGGAACCTGCCCGGTTTTGAGTTCCTGTCCTGACTTCCTACAATGATGGACATTTCCTTCATTGCTGTGGAATTGCAAGCCAAATAAACCCCTTCCTCCCCAACGTGCTTTAGGTCAAGGTGTTTCTTCATAGCACTAATAATCCTTAACTAAGATGGAATTTACTAGGCCAGTTAGAGTGTGCACCTTTATTCCTAGCATTTGGAAGACTGTATTAGACTGATCTCTGGTAAGGGCACACCAATGCACGCCAATAGGGATGCACAGTGGCAGATACAAAATGCTCAAAGAAAAAACAATACTTTGCCTGTCTTTTTTATAATCGTCCAAAAAAAAGAAAAAGAAAAGAAAAAAAGGCGAACATCAGATCTTTCTCATTCAAATTTTCCCCTTTTCCTAAATTTCCTGAAAATTCCCTATGTCCTACATTTACATCACTTCCCCACCTCTACCCTCCCACCCAGGCCACCTTTCCTTCCTCCAATGTCCACTTCCAGTTCCTCACTTCAAATTCATGGCCTATTTTTCCTCTCTCTCTCTCTCTCTCTCTCTCTCTCTCTCTCTCTCTCTCTCTCTCTCTCTCTCCCTCTCCCCCCCCCCTCTCTCACACACACACAAATGAATAAGTATGTAAATACAACCTGCTGAGTTCATTTAGTATGGCTCATACACAGGATTCTCCGGCTCATGACTTGGTATTAGATAACCAATTAAGGAGTTCATCCCAAGGAAGGACTAATTCTCCCTCTGTATTCATTAACCACCGGTAGCTCTTCAGCTAGGAATGGGGCTTGTTGTGTTGTTGTTGTCTGGTTGGTTTGGTTGTTTTTTCAGATAGAAGCTCTTTGTAGCCTAGGCTGACTTGCACTTTACTTTGTTGGCATTCTGGCCTCAAATAAGCAATGATCCACATTTCCACAGACTGGAATCATGTTACTATTTGAACTTTACTCATCAACAAGAAAAGTGAAAACGATTGAAAGGAGAAAAATAAAGCTGTGCCGTACTAAATACTGTGGGAAAATCAATACATCATTGAGCATGTTAGCACTAGAACAGTATGTGATAACATTCAAATCCCCCTATTAAAATCTAAGTTCCACATTTTGGGCTTTAAGTTTCAAAACTTATTTTGTTTGTTAGTGCAGCGCCTAGTGAGACCCAGAGATGTGGTCGTATTCCCTGGAACTAGACTTACAGAGGGCTGTTAGCTACCTTACAGGTACTGGGAACTGAACCAGGTTTCTTAGAAGAGCAGCTGGTGGTGCTCTTAACTATGTGGATCAATTTTTAAGGCTAAGAAAGCCAACACCTAGAGATTCTACTCAATGTATATCTATTGGCAAAGCTGAAAATAACACTCAGCTTCTTAATCTGGTATTCTATCATCTCTAGAAGGCAAAATTTAATTTCAATCTTTTGGTAAAGAAAGAGTTAGAATTGTTTGGCAGGCATACAAAAGGGAAAGGAAGCAAAAACTAAAGCGTTTTTCACATTTTTCTCCAACTTATTATTTTTGTTTAAGTGATAAGGGCCAAAAAGCTAAAAAGCTAACCCTAATTCAGTTGTTACACCTAATATTTTTTAAAAAATTAAAGAAGCCAGGCATAGTGTATTACTTTAATCCTAGCACCTGATCTCTATCTACTAAGCAAGCTGATCTCTACAAAGTGCAGACCATTTCAGTCTACAGAGTGAGTTCTAGGACAGCCAGGGCTAAAGACCCTGTCTCAAAAACAAAATACACAGCACATATACATACACACAAAGGCTCACTGAATGAATGAATGAATAAAAAGGAGTGAACCTACTCCAGACTGATCATCTAATTGCCAGCAGAAACTAGTACCTGGTTAATCTTAGCTAATCTTAATCATGAACACAAAAGCTATCAATCACTTCCTTCCAAATGAACAATTGGGGAAAGAGAAGAATTTTTAAATGCCCTTTGCTACAAATTTGTAATTCCAACTTTTAGGGAGATTTGGAGGGGAAGATCCCTTAAGAACCTGGGCCAGAATGAGCAACACAGCCTACCCACCACAACAGCTCCGCCCTGAAGAATCTCTCACTTGAGTACACTTGTCTCTGTGTTAGAAGAGTAGAAAAGAGAAACAGAGGGTAGCATAAATACATCAATAATGAATGTGAAACCAGGCTAACACCACTATCTGACTTGACTTAATTCAAGCAGCTAATAAAAAAAAATTAAATAAATAATGTGAGGAACTGAGAAGATGGCTCAGTAAGCAAAAACATTATGTAAGCATGAGGAGCAGAATTCAAATCCCCAGTACTCACATAAAAAGCCTAGCATGGCTGAGCATGCCTGTAACCCCAGCATTGGAGAGCAGAGCAAAAAGATCTCAAGCACCAACTGGCTAGCTGGCTAGCCTATGAAAAATGGCAATCCCCCATTGGCCGAAAGACCTGTCTTGAGAAAGCAAGGCAGAAAGTGATTCAAGAAGACATCTGACATCCCCTTCTGGTCTCTGCATGCACTCCAACAGGCACTTGCAGCTGCATTCAGGTGCAGGCACCACACACATACAACACACACACTTTTTAGTAGCCTCATTGCATTGTGTTGGCTTAATTAGTTCATGTCATGTAGCTCACACTAGTCTTACTTAAACCATCAGCATTTCCTTCTGTCCGCCCACAACTTTTCAAGTGCTCCATTACAAGTATGTGCCACCAGACCCAATTGATTTAACTTAAATAAATAAATAAATAAATCTAACAGAGGCAGATATAACTCTGTGAATTTGAAGCCTGCCTGGTCTACAAGGTTCCAGGCAGCTAAATGCTAAACAGTGCTACTGTCTCAAACACACACACACACACACACACACACACACACACACACACACACAAATGTAAGAACCTGGGACTGTAGAGATGGCTGAGCTCAGGTTAAGAGCACTTGTTGCTCTTGCAGAGAACCCAGGTTCAGCACCCAGTACCTACACGGTGTTTTATAACCATCCACAACTCTAGTTCCAGGGGATTTGAGTTATGTGGGTACCAGGCACGCACTTATCCATATATACATATTATATACATGAAAACAAAACACTCATACACATTAATTCTAAGCACCACAAATTTACTAAGTTTTAAAGGAAGACACATTAGTAAATATTTAGGTTTTTTTCCATGCCTTTACAATATAATCACATTGCATCCTGGTATTTTAATATCAAAATATTCTAAGTTGACTTATTTGAATTAGCAATATAAATTATAACAAGATACTGAAGGACAATCCCCCTTTCTGATTCAGCATTTATTCCAGATACATATTAACATCTAAATATATAACCACAAGAACATACGTAAAATGTTAAAGTGACTAAAAAAGAGCCTGAAGCAAATTTCCAGATATGAATGATAACAGAAATTAAAAACACAGTTCCATCCAAGGAGAAAATCAAGGAGATACACAACCAAGCCGCAATTCTACAGATGTCTTCAAGGGAACAGAATCTTTAAGAGAGGGGAAACAGCCAGAATTAGCCAACAGAGTCAGAATACAACAGACTGCCAACAGAGATCATGTTTAAGGCAGGTCACTAACTAGACTCAGAAAGTCAACACTCAGAAGTCAATGTTTCCATTCCTCAAATTTGAGTTTCACAAGGACCCTTCCAAACAGATTCATGGCCAAGACTACACCAGTTAAAGGCTACATCTTAAAGTTCCTCCCTGTTTGCTGATCAAAAAACCACAATGACCCGCAAGAGAAATTTGGAAATGTAAAGTTTGAGGCTATTCCTGTAGACTGAGACTTTGAGGGGGGGTGTCAAATATAGTATATATAAACCCACTTTTGCTGGGGATGTGGCTCAGTTGGTACAGGGCCTACCTAGCAGGCATGAAGCCCTGGGTTTGAACCCTGGCAATAAATAAATTTAGTATAGTGGTCCAACCCCAAATCCCAGCACTTGGGAGATGGAGGCAAGGATGATTCAAAGTTCAAGGTCATTCTTGACTACAGACTGAGTTTAAGGCCAGCCTGGTCTACGTGAAATTCTGTTTCAAATAAATAAATAAATAAATAAATAAATAAATAAATAAATAAATAAATAAATAAATAAATAAAATAAGTAAATAAAATCTCCTCCCTGGTTCCTGGGAAAAAATACTTTTATTCTCTCTATCCCAAAATGCTGGGAAGAAAACACCTCAAGATGTCCTAACACAGGAGGCGTCTAGTGTTCAAACACATGCCTAACTTAGTGTAAAGCTTTAGTAAGTACAGGCAAATCTAGGCCGAGGGGACAAGATGGCAGGGAGCTATCACAGGGCGGGCAAGGCTGATGTGGGACCATCTCCGGGGAGAACAAACTCAGGAACAGTGAAGATGGATGGAGTGAAATGACAGGTGTGCGGAGCCCCATCCTCCTGCTGGGTGTTGTGGGATGGCTGTTCTTAGGTTTTACAGAAACGGAGAACTTGAGATGTCCTGAGTGAATGATGTTCAGAGGACAGGGCTCTAAAGCAAGAGAAAATGAGAGACAGACAGACAGACAGGCCGAGTCAGAGAGAGAAAAAGAGCTTTTGGCAAAAACCGTCCTAGGACCAAGTTATGTCTCCGGTGGACCCCAGAACCGAGGCGGACAGCGGCGCCCACCTGCTGCAGGCTGCCTGCCGAGTGACCCTGGGACGGCACAGACTGCGCCTCACGGGTGGGAAAGTCTGCAAGGGGGTCCGAGCAGAAGTTAACGTGCTCGGGAGCGAAGGGCGCGCGTGGGACGAGTACCGACCGGGGCGAGGCTGACCGGGGAAGCCGGGGGAACCGGGCAGCGGTCGGTCACTCCCGCCCGCTCCGCCGAGGACGAGCCCCACCGGACGGACGGAGCTCACCTGGCGGCCGTCAGGCCCCTGGAGAAACTTGCCGAGAGGATGAGCATTGACGGGACCGGGAGGGGAGCCGCGCGGGGCGGGGCGGAGCCGAGCGCCCGGGGACCCGGGGACCCGGGGCGGGGGTGCGGCGGCCGCGGCCACGGCTCAGGGCTCCGCTTCGGGATGGCGCCCGCGCTCCTCACACGCGCTCCCGCCGTGCGGCCGCCGCTCCAGCGCCCGAGAGCGGTGGGGGAGGGCCGGGGAAGGCCGGCGGGTCGAGCGGGGCAGAGCGGCGGACGGCGTTACCTGTGTCAGGGAGAGCTGGGCTGCCGCAGCCATGGTGTTTCCATCATGCACGGGAAGGGAAGGAAGGACGGGCGGACGGGGGCCCGGGGCGGGAAGGAGGCGGAGGGACAGGCCGTAGGCGAGGCCGGCGGCCGGGCGTCTCCCCGAACTTCGACAACTTCCCTCCTCACGCCGCCCCGCCCCGCCCCGCCGGCCCCACAGGCCGCGGCGGCGCGCAAAGCCCGGCGCGGGAGTCGGAGGCGCGGAAGCAGGCCCTGACCCCGGCCGCCCTGGAAAACCCGGTGCGGATGGGGCGCCCGGGCGGACTGGCGGCGCCACGGAGACCCGAGAGGTTTCGGCAGCACCTTTGTGGACTGCAGTTTCTGAAAGTGCGGGAAATATACAGAGGTCCGGGTGGGCTGTGGGAACGAAAAGAGTAACTGGACTAAGGAATGATAGTAATGGTTTAGTAATAGTAATAATACTGATTTATATGTGATTGGCTCCACTGTAAATGCTTTATTTTTGGTTTTTGGTTTGTCTGTTTTTGAGACACAGGGTGTCTTTCTATGTAGCCTTAGCGGTCCTGGAGCTCACTAGGTAGCCCAGGCTGGCACTGAACTCAGAGATCCATCTGTCTCTGCCTCCAGAGTACTAGGGTTAAAGGCATAGGCCACCACCTGGCTTTTTTTTTTTTTTTTAATTGAATGACTAGGGGATTTGAAACAGAAAGAAGCTATATAAATGAGGAAGGTGGAACCCAGCTGGGCATGGTGGCACTCATACCATTAATCTCTGTGAGCTTCCCGATGGCCTGCTCTACATGGTAAGTTCCAGAACAGAGACTCTGTCTGAAATTAAAAGAAAAGAAATACATCACACACACAACACACACACACAACACACACACACACACACACACACACACACACACACACACAGTATCCTGCCTGAAGTCAAACAGCTGACTAGAAAGCCAGATTACAGTTTAACTCCAAAGCCTTTCCTCCTGTTGTTGCATTGAAAATGAAGGCATGTAAGTCCTTTCCTCTTAAAGCCAAAATCTGGGAAGCAGAAAAGAGACTGCTTCCCCTGCCTGCAAATAAAACACGTATAGGACCACAGGGCAGTTCAGTGGTAAAGTGTGTATACAGAGCACTGGAGCCCATCCCAAATTCACCTCTCCAAACCAGTGTACACATTCTTTTTGTTATCTTTCTCGATACAGGAGGAAGTCATCCCCCCCATAATGACTTGTTTATATAAACCTACCCCACACACACACCAAGAGCGCCTCAATGACAAGAATTTTTTTGCTATACATATTTTAACATCACAACATTATATGCTTAATAAAGGCCTTCATTCTAATACACCTTACACTTTCTCATGTTACCACCTTTAAAGGGATAACCAATCACTTACTTGAAATTTTCACCTGCAAAGGTTTGGTGTCTTAGTTAGGGCTACTATTGCTGTGATAAATCATCATGACCAAAAAGCAAGTTGGGGAGAAGAGAATTTATTTGGCTTACACTTCCATATTGCTGTTAATTATTGAAGGAAATCAGGACAGGAACTTAAAAGGGCAGGAACTGATGCAGAGGCTATAGAGAGGTGCTGCTTACTGCTCAGCTCACTTTCTTATAGAACCCAGGACCACCAGCCCAGAGATGGGCGTCTCCTGTTAACCACTAATTTGAAAAATGCTCTCCAGTGAGATCTTATAAAGGCCGTTTCTCAATTGAGGTTTTTCATTTCAAATAACTCTTCTTGTGTTAGATTAATATAAAACTAGCCAGCCCACTCAGTTTGTTTGCAGCCTAATCCAGGAAGCCTTCTAGGAAGTCTGTATACCACCTTTTAGTTACTCTGATGTGACTTTTATACTCTGCCTTTTTAACTGAGTAGTGTGTGTGTGTGTGTGTGTGTGTGTGTGTGTGTGTGTGTGTGTGTGTGCGCGCGCGCGCAAGCCTGGGTTTTAGAGGGAAAATAGGTTCTCTTCTTCCACCATAGGGGTTCTGGGGACAGAGCTCAGGCTGCCTGCTAGTCTTAGTAGCCATTGCCCTTATCTACTAAGCTGCTTCTCAGGCCACAACTCTACCTTGTCTTAAGAGTTAGTCCAGGGCCTGTGTGTCTCACTGGCCTGTAAAATCCTTAAAGACTGACTCACTACTGCACCTCCCTCAGATATGAGCCTAGAGCACACTTAGACATTCCCAACCTAAATATTTGTCCAGATTGTTCTTTCTTTCTCAGTCATGGTTCTTTCCAGGACAAATCCCAATTCTGAGAACCACGGTTCTGTCACACCCATAGCTGTTATCATTACAATAGAATTCCTCAATATACTGAGACAGCTGGAAAGATTCAAAATATAGTTAGTTCTACTTCTCTTTTTAGACTTTTTCCATCAAAGGCAAAAACCAAAGAAGCCTCGAGAACTCCTGACTCTATCTAGACTCCTCCAACTTGGTCCACTCAGAGAGCAAGTTATACAGGTCTGATGAGCAACCACTTAGTCAGGGTGTCTCCTTTGACCTCTTTTTGCTACTGTTCCTTTTAACTCAAGGGAGTAGAGGAGAAACTATCCCACTTTGAAACACCAGTTATAACCTAACTGATGTTTCTTTTGGCTTCTTCTACTTCACATTATTAAGTCTGAACTTCACACACATGCAAAACTTTAAAAGGAAGCAATTACCACATTCACTTCACAAATGGAGTATTCAGAGTCACAGAGGTCAAGTAATTTGGCTCAAGGTTATATGGTTAATAGCTAAAGCAGTTGATATATGGAAACAAAACCTAGGCATCAGAATCCTTGGGGTATAATCAAGGAATCACTTACTAGTTATAGACCATAGGAGAGCTGTGGAGTGATATATGAAAAGTGCTTAGAAGAATGTGTAAAGTTGTCAATACATAAATTGAGTTCAAGAATCTGAAAATCATAGAGCATTTTGTGTTTGAGAATAGCTGGAAGGAATGGACTCTTAAAAATTGTTCTCTGACCTTCATATACACACCATACCATGTTAAGGAAATAAGGAGGACTATTATTATGCATTTGCTTTAAGTTAAAAAAAAAAGCCCTCATATTTATATAGTACTGCTTTAACAGTTTATGTCTATTTGCAAAATCTAGCACAACTAACTCCTAATATCCAACAAGTACCTTATAAAACTAAACAAAACATATAATCTCAGGTATATTTATATGCATCTTTAGTTTATCCGCATTTCACAGAAAAGAACATTGAGAGCCAGGGGAGATGGCTCAGTTGGTAAAGTAAAAACATGAAAACCTGAATTTGATCCTTACCACCCATGAAAAAAAGAAGAAAGGAAAAGAAAAAGAAAGCCAAGTGAAGTGGCAGGCATGCACCTATAATTCTATCACTGGAGAATCAAATGCAGGATGATTCCAGAGGGCTGATGGCCAGCAGTCTAGAAAAATGGGCACACTCCAACTCAGTGAGGGGCCTTCTCTCAGAAAAAAATAGGAGGTGATTAAAGATATCCGGCATCAACCTTGACCTCTACACACACATGCATACTGGCACATAAGCAGTTTGGATCTTCATGTGAGAAAAAAAAATGCTCTGAGGATATAGCTAAGTAGGGATACTTACCTAGTATACACAAGATCTTTGATTCAATCCAAAAGAAAATACAAAAAAAAGAAATGGTAAGAGGAGAGGAAGAAAGGAATAAAAGGGGAGGGAGGGAGGGAGGGAAGAAGGAAGGAAGGAAAAATGCCTTAAATCTATTATACAGGGATTGCTTCAAGTCCCTTTGGGAACACCAATAATGCATGGTGGTTTCTCCACTCGTGAGCTCTGGCTTCAATTACTAGCAGGAGATGGAAGCAGGTCTTCAGGGACAGCACGGATGGGCCGGACTTCCAAGGCCTACAACATCTGAGAATGGATTTTTTTTTAATGACATACCAATGATAATTTACAAATGTGTGTCCTAGATATCATCAAAGCACTGGGTCACATCCCAAATCTATTTTAGGAAGACAAAATATAACTAATGGAAGGTATATTATGATCTAATTGTAACAGGAATGAACGACATAGGGAAGACAAAAAAAGGCTTATTATTTTAGGGAAGCTTAATGTCTCTCAGGCTCCAGGCTTCAAATTTCTGGCATATAGTTCTGATATAGTAATAACAACTTTATAAAGATGGTACAGAAATTAGATATTACACATAAATGGCCTATGAAAGAGACTGTCCTGGACTCTGTATCTTCAGTAACTGACATTTATCAATGCCATTATGTAAGTTTACCACTTAGCTCCCTACTTTTCAGTCAGCCATCTAATTCCTAAGTGGGTTTGTAGCTATATTAGTTACAAGAAGGCAGAGGGGCTGTCTTGAACACCTGACACATGTATCCCTGTCCTTTAAAGGTAGAGGTTCCCTAGGAACTAAAGTTGTACCTGTTGACTATAATCTGGGTACTAAGAACCAAACTTGTTTTTACAGCAACCTGATAAGAATTGTTTTTACCTTACGGCACAGAAGAGAAATATGTTCAAATTTATAATTCACAAGTCTTCTGATTCAAACCAGATTTATTTAATAATGTTTATTGTTAGCATCCTGGAGAAATAGCTCCCCCAAAGACTTCATAAACTGGACTTCTGAGCATAGAAAACTGAACAGGAAACATGGATTTGTGATAAGCCTAAACTTGGGATGAGCCTGAAGAAGAACTCTTAAATCACAGATAGCTTTGCCATTGATCATCTCCCTACACTATTCTAACTTTTCCATTAGGAAATCTTTACTACTTCTATTTCTTTGTTTCCCAGCTTTTGAAAGCAGTGGTCATATCAGCCTTTCATGAACAGTACACATTTGTGATGTCAGCATCTGTAAGGATGAGAAATGCAAGATAATTGAAACTATGAAGGGAGGTTATGAGGAACTCTGAATATACAAAGAGCTGGTTTATGTGCATGAATCTTTGTGGAAGGCCTTCCACATAAATGGTGCTATGCTTTAAAACAAAGTTGTACCACGATTGTAATGGTAATGTAAAGCTCATGCTTCCAAGCTTCTGGCTTCATAAATATAGTTCAGCATTGTCCAGAATTACCCAGGGCAAAAAGAATGTGTGAGACTATACAATAATAGCAATTGTACTATTCAAATAACTGCCCCTTACCAGGGTCTGAGCCATAGAAAGAACAAACAGTAAGAGACTTTAAATGCCATAGACACCCAGGGTGTCATAAGACAACTCAAAATTATTATCATCAATACTTCAGTACAATGGGATGTCCTGGAAACAGCTGAATTTAGAACTGGAAAAACCCAACCAGGTCCATTCTTTGAACTTTAACTTTTTTTGTTTAATATTTATTTTATGTGAGTTGGTGTTTTGCTTGCATGTATAACTGTGTAAAGGTGTCAGATCTTGGAATTATAGACAGTTGTTAGCTGCCATGTAACATGCCATGTGGATGCTGGGAATCAAACTCAGGCCCTCCGGAAGAACAGTCAGTGCTCTTAACCACTGAGCCATCTCTCCAGCCCAACCTTTAACTTTTTGTTATAACTTTAGACAAGTCAGTGAGGGATGCCAAGCCATTGCAAATTGAAGTTCATTTATATATATATATATATATATATATATATATATATATATACCTACTTGATTATAATATTATTATAATTAAGGTTCTATGTAAGAAGGCCAATACCTAGTATGCCGCATACTCTGTATTCATTGGTATTGACTTTCTTGCCTGCTGGGGGAATATTTGAGGTTTGAGTAACCTGAACTAAAAAAACAAAATCATTTTAAGGTTTTCAAAAGCCTGCTTAATGGTTTTTCAAATTTTTCATCCATTAGTAATATTTATTGAATACTCTAGAGTAAGGGGACTTCTTCTGTTGTTCCCAAAGTGACATTGGCTCTTAGTGAGAAAGCAACTGCAGTTCTATGCTTGCCCTATTTCCTTCCTTTCACTTCCCTCTCTTATGTAAGATCCTAGAAACCACAAGAAATCAAAAAGAATACCCTGGGAAAGAAAATATTTGTACTCATGGCTGCAGGTCCTTTCATCTACAGATTTCAAAGCTTTTTCTCTATAAGTAATTACTAGCCCTGCTCAACATGTGTGAATGCTGAGACACCATCAAATGAAGAAGCTTGTCTTCAATCACAGAGCAAGTCAGAGGAGAGGCTACAAACAGAACAAAGCTGTCTAGCTTTCCAGCTTTGGACTCTAAAGTAGGACACATGAGAATGAACAAAAGCTTACAGTGTTGAGGGCCAAAGATTGAAGAGGGCTGGAGATGCAGCTCCGCTGATAGAATGTCTGCTTAGCATGCATGGAGCCCCGGGGCTGGATCTCAAGAACCATATGAAACTGGGTGTTCAGGCATATACCTATAATCCTAGCAACTGGGAGGTGGAGTCAAGAGGATCAGAAGTTCAAGCACTCATCCTCAGTGACATGGAGTTCAAAGTCAGCCTGTGATACATATGACCTTGTCTTGAAAAGAAAAGAAAAGAAAGAGAAAAAGAAAAGAAAGAAAGAAAAGAAAAAGAAAGGTTTTGAGAGTTTGCGGTGTTTCTGATTCTGTACCTTTGAATCAGTGCAGTGAGAAAAGCCCAAGTTTCAGAGACAAGTCTGACCTCAAATCTCAGCTCAGTCCCTTACTGTCTATAACTTTACTCACGTCACAAATGAGAATATTCTTCGGAGGAAAACTCAGTGATGAGATTTCTGTGAAAGAGCTGAGCTCAGTGTCAGGTGCTTTGCAAATGATGATAATAGCTGGGAAAAAATGAAAACATCCTTCTTAAATACACATAATGAAAATAGGCAACTCTTTCAGTCAAAGATCTTTTAAAGCCTTAATCACTGTTGTGTCTTAGCTTAAAACCATGACTGTATACTGAATATCTCACATTAGAACACAGATAGAGGATGCTTTGTCCAGGCTCCTGATTCTTTCTCACTGGAATTCTATGCTTTCTTTCACAGCCTAAGCCCAGTCTATCAGCAAGTTCTGGTTACTAAATCTCTAATATGTATCCAACATTCTAATTTTATTTTCACAGTCAGCTCATCTGACAGCTTCTTCCTCTTTCCTGGCTGCATCTCTCTTGCAGCGGACTCAAGTTTGGTTCCTAGCACCCACATGGGGTAGCTCATAATCCCCTGTAACTCCATTTCCAAAAGATCTGAAACCCTCTTCTGGCCTCCTCGAGTGTTATGTGGTACACTTACATATGCAGACAAACCATTCATACACATAAAATAAATCCTTAAGCAAAAAAAAAAAAAAAAAGAAAACAAAGCCTGGGGCTGGAGCAATGGCTCAGCAGCTAAGAATACTGGGTGCTCTTCCAGAGGACCCAGGTTAGATCCTGAAGATCTCAGGGTGATCTGACACTATCTTCTGGCCTTCAAAGACCCTGCATGCACCTGATGCACAGACATACATGCAGGCAAAAGACCCACCCACAAAAAAATAAACTCTTTAAAATAATAAACAGGAACTTCTCATTTATTTTATGTGTATGGTTTATAGTGGGGGCTAACGGGAGGTAAGGGACATGTCTACAAAGTACAGAAGAGCCAGTGTATTCTGGCAATGCTGAAATGTCTGATAAAATGAAACACAGTATATACAGAAGAGAGAAGAACTAGCAGAGGACAAAAAGAGGAACTATAAAATAACCCAGACAGAATCAGGAACAAGCTGAGATAGGCTTTAGAGAATTAGGTCTCTAGAGATTCTGGTTTATTAAAATTAAACCAGATAGGCAAAAATCACCACTGGGAGCAAAAAGGATACCTACTGTTTTATGTTGCTGGGATTTTCAAATCTAGTTCCCTTTCAAAGGTTTATTTAACTGTCTGTGTGTGTGTGAGTGTATGCATACATGTATGTGCTAGTGCACAGAAGCTGGGAGGTATATTCCTCTATTATGTTCCACCCACTCCTTTGAGACAAGGTCTCTCCCTGAAGCAGTGCCTTGTGCCTTCTGTGTTAGGATGGACACATATACAGGATAGCTAGCTTCCTCGGGTGTCTGAGAAAGACAGCTGAAATCACCCTCTAGTCCACATGCACACATACACACACACATACACCCACACACATGAACACGAAAAACATATATTCCCACACACATACATACTATTAGAATAAACTAGTTCAACTGGACATGGAGGCACACATATAATCTCAACACCTGGGGGTAGAGACAGGAAGATGAGAAATGGAATTCAAGGCCATCCTCAGTTATATGGAGCATTTAAGGCCAGGTGAAACCACATGAGACCCTGTCTCAAAAAATCCAAATAAAGCCAGGCAAAGTGTGACACATCTGTGACTCTGACACTTGGGTGGTGGAAGCCGGGGGCTCAGGAGTTTAAGGTCATCTTTGGCTACACAACTAATAAGAGGCAAGCATGAGCTACACAAGGCTCTGCCTCAAATAAACAAAATAAATAAGTTGGCAAATATAGTACAGCACTTAAATAGGCGTTAAGAATAGAAGTCACATAGTCAGACTAGATGCAAAAATGACCTTTGACTGTGGATATATATTACACATTTAATAAAACCTGAATATTGGGGAGAGAGCACCCAGTCAAATCCTAGGCAGACAGCGCAGGAAATTCTTAAACCTTGAATACAAAGATAGACAGCTGAACCAGTCACACACACCTTTAATCCCAGCACAGGGAGAGCTGGGAGTGGTGGCCTCCACCCTTGATCCAACTCCAGAAACAGAACTTCTGTTTCTGTGAGTTTAAGGCTACATGCCTTTAATCCTAACCTGGATGGGTATACAAGGGCTTGTAGAAACCCAGAGAAAAGAGAAATGACTGGGAGTGAGACTGAGGAAGTTGCAAGACAGCTGGGTGAGAATTGACTGTGGTGCTTCCTCTCTCTGATATTTCAACCTCCCCCCCCCCAATATTTGGCTCTGAGTCTCAGTGATGATACTACATTTGACAATGTTCAATATCGTCTAATAACAAATCCCTGAAGAAAATAGGGTTCAGCATATATAGCTCTGTCAGACATATATAACCAAGATTATAAAAAATGGGGGAAAAGCTGAAAGCGTGTCCTCTAAAATCAGGAATGAGACAAGGATGCCGACACTCCTCATTCTTGTTCCATACAGTGCCTCATGTGCTAGTTCAAACAATACCACAAAAAGAAAGAGAAATGGATGCAAGGAGGGCAGAAGTCAAAGGATCCCTTCACAGACTGCATGGTCCTTCACCTAAAAGACCCTGTGGGCTCAGTTTTGCACGTAGATTTGACAGATACTTTCAGAAAACTAGCAGGATGCAAAATTAAAATACAAAAGTCCATGGCTTTTGGCCAGTAAAATGGCTTGTCTGGTAAAGGTGCCTGTTGCCAAGTCTGACACCTGAGGTGAATTCATTGACCTCATATGTTGAAAGGAGAGAACTACACCCATAGTTTGTTCCCTGACTGTGTGCACAGGCACACACACACACACACACACACACATTTAAAAATGTAATTTTTTAAAAAATTAATAGGGCTAGGGTGTAGTTCAGTTGGTAGAGTGCTTGCCTATCATGCACAAAGCTCTGAATTGAATCTCCAGCATTGCAAACACTGGGTGTGGTAATTCCAGCACTCCAGGAGGCAGAAGCAGGAGAATCCAAGGTTTAAGGTCATCCTCAGTTGGAGGCCAAACATGGAATCCATGAGATGCTGTCTCAAAAAAAAAAAAATTATAGTAGCTGGATGTGGTGGCACATACTGGTGGTCTAAGCATTTGGGAAGCTGAGGCGAGGGTATCATTTAAATCCATGAGTTTGAGACCAGTCTAAGTAAAACAGTAAGATTCCATGTGAAAATGACTGTTTAGTGAAATAGGTATGATGAGTGCATACAGCAATCAAGCCTGAGAATTCAGGTCAAACTGAGGAACCTAGAGAGAGCAACCTCTTTAAAAAGCAAAACAGGTTTAATTCCAGCACTGCAGAGGCAGAAAGCAGGTGGAGTTCCGTGAGTTTGAGACCAGCCTGATCTACAGAGTGAGTTCTAGGACAGCCAGGGCTGTTACATAGAGAAACCCTGTTTCAAAAAACAGGAAAAGAAACAGAAAAGCACAGCAAAACTAAGCTGAAGGAAAATGATTTGAAGATTTAGATGGATATACAAAAGGCAAAAAATAAAATCAAACTTTAAACCAACACCATTAGTACAAATCAAAGCTGCAATGAGATACTGCTATATACTCATTAAACTTGCTACATATTCTTTAATTCTATCTTCATATAAAAAGTGGTCAACACTCCCTGCCCAGAGAAGGGATGGGGAGTTGCAGAGAAGAGAAATGTCAAGATGTGGTGGGAGGGGGAAGGGACCTTGAATGAGGATATACAGGGATGGGAAAAAAAAATTTCAGAGGAAAAGCTGAACACATAGTAAATATATGTGTAGCAATCTTATTTGCATTACCACCCTTGATAAGCCATGCTTATGATTCTTATCCTGTTCATAGTTATTGTTAACTTTTCCTCATTTTAAATTCATGTTACTGTTTTTTTGTTAAATACAAAATAAAGAAGGAAAAAAAAAGAAGTAAAAAAAAAAAAAGAAAACAAGAGTCTTGTGACCTCAGTTCCTTCATAAACATGTTAGTATATGTAGAATGAGCTTCCATGCCCCTCCCAGGAGTAGTGACAAAAGAGAGCTCTCTTCAGATAGTCATTACAACTGGCTGTTGTTATTTGCTATAGGACTCTTTGGAAAACATGTTTTTCCCACATGTGGCCTGTCCTTGTGATTGAACACTTTACTCATACGACTCTTCTTAGCCCTCAGACTATAAGTTGTCTGATGCTCTGAATAAAGTTGGTTATGCATGAAAAAAAAAGTGGTCAACATTATTTTGATAATCCAATTTTGACAGAGGCATGAAAAAACTAGAAGCCTCAGATCAGTGAGATGGCTCAGTGGGTAAAAAGCATTTGCTGTGAAGGGCTAAATTCAGTCCCCTGAACACATCCACCAGGAAGGAAAGAATTGATTCCCGGGGGTTGTGTTCTGACCTCCACAGGCAGGCGCGCACGCACTCACACACACACTTCCATACACCATTAATACATGAATAAAATAGTTTTTAAAAGAAACTAGAAACAGTTTTTCAGTTCCTTAAAAAGTTACAC
Source organism: Sigmodon hispidus (assembly GCA_004025045.1). NCBI lineage: Eukaryota > Metazoa > Chordata > Mammalia > Rodentia > Cricetidae > Sigmodon > Sigmodon hispidus. Next base: position 79,296 of record PVIH01007350.1, read on the forward strand.
AGAGTTAACAAATGCCCAAACAACCCTACCCATAGACACGTAGCCAAAAGAATAAAAAACTTGTCTGCACAAAAGCTTGTTTATGAATGCTCATAATAGTATTATTCATGATTGTCAATTGCCCACTAACTTGTGAATAGATAAATTTTGATGTTTGGGGTTTTTTGTTTTGCTTGAGACAAGGTTTCATGTAGTCCAGGCTGGCCTCCAATAACCCATTATATAGCTGTGAGTGGCCTTGAGCTCCTGGTTCTCCTGGTTTCCTCCCCAAGTACTCACTTGGATTTTAGGCATACAACCCCACATTCATTAAAAATACCTGTATGTATTCATACCACAAAATGTTATTTAACAATAAAAAACAATGAAGTGTGTAATGAGACCCATTATATAGTATAATGAATTTTTAAAAAATGGAGTACTGATTCATAATATAATATGAAAAAATATTAGGAGAAAAAATGCCATAAGCTTTGAGAAGAAAATATAGGGTGAGGAACATGAAAAAATGAGAATAAAACATGAAAAATGAAAAATCCTAAGAATAAATGATGTGATCTTCCTCAGTAACCCAGTCTGATCATAACTCAGTATGTGGCTCAGAATGACCTTGAACTTCTGATATTCCTGACTCTATTTCCCAAGTGCTAGGATTACAAACAGGCACCATCCTGTGTTGTTACCCAGGCTTTAGGAATACTAAGCAAGCACTTTACCAACTGAGCCACATCCCTGACCCTCACTAGCATTTTCTAGTTATCCTAATTGTGCCATTCCACCAGATAAAACAATAAAACCACCAGGAAGATGCAGCATCACTTAGCACTGCCCTCAAGTGGTGGTGGACCAGATGTCTTCTGGTTTCATAAACATAAACTATGCCTCCAAAAGAGCTAATAGTATCTTGTATAAAGACAAGCAAATCAAAGGTCCTAGCCTGCCCTGCCCACCCCCTTCTCAAAGAGGGCTTGATTGACATAGTGGCACATGCCTGTAATCCTGATATTTTGGAGGAAGATCGACAGTAACTCAAGGCTATCCTTCATACAGAAAGAGTTCAGTTCAAAGCCAGACTGGGCTACTAAAAAAAAAAAAAAAAAGCTGAGGCAATGGCTCAGTGGATAAAGTGCTTGCTGTGCAGCTGTGAGGACCCAGTTCAGATGCTCAGAACCACTTGAAAGCGAGGCACAGTGATGTACAGCTGTAATCAGTCTCAGTGGCAGGAAGCAAAGGCAGGCAGGCCCGCCCACAATGACCAGTCTATCTACATGTACTTGCACAAGTAAACAAATACGTCCACAAACATGCACATCTAGGAATAGTACAAGAAGGAGGAGGAGAAAAGACAGGGAGGAGAGAAAGGAGGTCTGAGAACAACCTAGTGTTCATAGTGATTAAATCTGTTTTACTATCTATGTACCTTCTATCTTGTGGAAGGGCAGGATCTTGATATATTTTCTGTGGCTTTAGAACTGATTCTCGTGCATCTGTGTCTGGTATCATAGAAGTAATAGTGTGCCATGACATCCAGATAATACCTCCTGCCTTTGGAGGGCTATTTTACCTTTGTTTGACTAGTGACGCCAACTCTGGGTCCATTTCTTTGCTTCCCCTCATGGCTACATTTTTTTATTTGTTTTTGTGGTGCTAGGGATTGAACTCAGGGCTTTGTGCTTGCTGGCAAGCATTCTACTTCTGAGTTGCACGTCAGTCCTCAGTACATATTCTCTTTATTGTTGGTATGTTTTGCTTTTGTTTTTTCCAGGCAGGGTCTCCGTAGTCCAGACTGGCCTTGAACTTGCTATGTAGCTGAGGATAAACTTTGAAGTTCTGATCCTCCTGCCTCCATTTTCAGACTATTGGGTGCCTAGTACATCCCATGCCTGCTGAATGCGGTGCTGGGGAGCAACCACAGAGCTTTGTGCATGCTAAGCAAACACTCTGACAACTGAGCCTTATCCCCATTTCTATTTGTCTTTTTTTCAGTTTGTATTTTCTAAGAACAAAGACTTTTTTTCCATATATCTGTAGAAGCACCTAAACTTATAATCAAATTCAGAAAATTTTAAATTTTTATAATTATGCAAGCTTTATTGTGCTGGTTAATGTTTACCATTAAACCTAAACATACCGGAAAAGAGGGAATCTTTGTTGAAGTTGCCTGCATTGATTTGGGTAAGTTTGTAGGGTATTTTCTTTATTGCTAATTGATTGGGGGAGGTCGGACAGCCCACTGTGCTCAGTCCTATCTCTGAACAAATGAGCTTGGGCACTTTAAGAAAGGTAGCTGAGAAAGCCAGCTAAAGACCTTTCCATGGCCTCGGAGTCTGTTTCTTCTTCAGGTTCCTGTCTCCACGCCCTGATTTCCTTCAGGGGTGGACTATAAGCTGAAGTAAACCCTTTGCTCCCCTCAAGTGGCTTTTTGGTCATCATGGCATTTATCACAGCAAAAGAAACCTAACAAGGACAAAAATTGATTCTAGAGAGTGAGATCTTGTTCTGATGGACCCAACCATGTTGTTTTGGAAGAAGATTGTGGACGGAGTTTTAGAGCTTTGGGCTGGAAAAGCCATGAAAGATAAGAATGTCGAGGGAAAAGCAAATTCTGAAATCTTTCGTTTTTAAATATTTATTTTTATTTTATGTGAATTGGTGTTTTGGCTTCATGTATAACTGTGTAAGGATGTCAGATCTTGGAATTACAGACAGTTGTTAGCTGCCATGTAGATGCTGGGAATTGAACTCAGGTCCTCTGGAAAAACAGCCGGTGCTCTTAACCGCTGAGCCATCTCTCCCCAAAATTCTGAAATCTTCCTCAAAGATTTTATCATGGATATGCATGTGACATGTTTGAATTAGGAATCTGTGGCAGCAGCTGGGCATAGTGGTACAAGCCTATAATCCCAGCAGAAGACAGGAGCAGGTAGATCTCTGTGAGTGCCACCTGGGCTACATAGACAGACTCTGTCTAAAAAATAAAAAGGAAGTGAAACCTTTCTTTAAAGAGACATTGGCTGCTAGTTAGTAGTTAGCTGGGACTGGAAAATCATCTGTGATTAATAAGAAACAAGCATCACTGAGGTGAAATCTTCTAGGAAGTAGTCCCTCCAGGTAACACGGAAACTCAGGTCCAGTCTGGCAGGGACCAAGGCTGCATATCAAGCTCAAAGTAGAATTTGGAAAATAATGTGTAAGAGTTTCCCACATGGTACTTGCTTTGAAAACTTGAAGGGGTAATAAAGAGGAGTTGAGGCTTGGTACTGAGTAACAGGGTCTAACTCTCAATGAAAGAGGCCTGGAGAGGCCACTGGTAAAGACACATCCTCAGTGGCAGGGGAAACTCCTGGATGAGGTGGGTGGGGTTTAGAGGGGTTAATGGAGAGAGGCTGGGACCTGACATCATGTGAAGTGTCATAGTCTCTGAAGAGACTAGGGAAGGCAGTTAGTTGTTGAAGGACCGTGGGATCACACTCCATCCCACCCCAACCCCCCCCCCCAGGATAGCAGAATAGCAGTTAGCATTGAGAGGAGCAAGTCTGAACCTACCAGACAAGCTGTGTGAGCTGCTGGTGTCAGAGCCTAAAAAGTGGGACTGCCCAAGATCTTTGGAGCCCAGAAAATCTTGAGTTGAGTCTCAGAAGTTTGACACTAAGTAATTTTCACTGTTAAATTTTGGGTTTGCTTTGGTCTGATTGTGCCTGGCTTTTCCCTCTTGGAATAAGGAAACACTTAACTTGTTTTTACATTTTGAAAGTTAACTGAGCAAATAATAGAAAAGTAAGCCAGAAAGCACATCTCCTCCCGCAGGTTCCTGTCTTGCCCACCTGCTCTGAGTTCCCACAGAAACCAACTGTGGCCTGTAAGCTGAAGTTAAACCCTGTCCTCCCCACGTTACTTTTAGTTAGTGCTTTGTCACAGCAACAGAGAAACAAACTAGAACACTTATTCAAAGTTTAATAATTGGCCCACTAATGTGCTATTAGCAGTCCAAAACTCACCTAGGGTCTGAGTTAGTGCCCAACCCACAATCATACATTGCATTTAAACAGGGACTTCTCAGGTCTCCAGTCTTCTATTATTATTCACATTTTTTAAATATTTATTTTTTTATGTGAATTGATGTTTTGCCTGCATGTATAACTGTGTAACTGTGTCAGATCTTGGAATTACAGACAGTTGTTAGCTGCCATGTGGATGCTGGGAATTGAACTCAGGTCCTCCAGAAGAACAGCCATCTCTCCAGCCCCACATTTTTTAATTTTACTAACTTTTGTGTCTTTGAGACAGTGTGACCTTGAGCTTTCAATTCTCCTGCCTCTGTCTCCCAAAAGCTGAGATTATAGGCAAGTACCACCACATCCCAATACTTGTCCAGTGTCAGAAAACCCTATTGGAGTTTGTCTCATGTGACTAGACTGATACTTTCTTTTGAGACAGGAACTCAAAACAGCAGAACTGCCTGAGCATGGTTGATTTTGATGTGATACAATTGTACCACCAATATGGGTAACAGAAACTTTATAACTTTGTCATTTCCTTTACAATTTTTAGGTGGCATTTTACTAGAAGTAAGATAGTCTCCTCTGTCCTCCACCCTCGGGTCTCCTGTGGCCCATGCTGACTTTAAATGTAGTACATAGCCAAGAATGACCTTCAACTCTTGGCCCTGCAGCCTTCATCTTCAGAGTGCTGGGGTTACAGGTAGGTAGCACCAGGCCTCCCTATCCCTTTTCTCATCTACTTATACGTTTATATATTGTCATCAGCATAAATATGTGGATTCTTCTCTTATTTACTAGGTTATAATCTATCACTTTTGCTGCATTTTTTTCATTATTTAGCTTGTCCTCATAATGAGTAGTGAGAATTTCTTCAAGCTGCCCTCTGTATCCTTTTGATCTTGGCACCTCTATGCCTTCTTAATAAGCTGCCCCAGGTTCATCTTGTATTTTCACTGCCTATTTCTGGAAGCCAACATCAGCCATTTCTCCCAAGAACTTCCTGTACGGTAAAGAATGGATGTTTAAACGATGATCTGGGCACCAGATATGCTCATTGCTACTGTGTATAATTGCTTCTAGGCCCTTTTAATAAACAAAACTAAGGGGGTTAAATTGGCAACTTAATTTAGTTAACTGTGTTTAATCATGAATTCATTGCTGGTACTTCTCATCCTAAGCCCCTGAGGGTTTCTTCTTTATTTGTACCTCTCATTTCCCACAGTGACAACTCCGACTCCCAATAACACCCATCTTTCTTTGTTTACTCAATTTGTAACTCACAAAATAGTTTCAGAATTGCTGCATTGATTCCATTACCAAAATAACTCACTAAGTAGGGTTCAGGATTTGTTTGCAGCTTTGTTTTGTTTTTAGAGTATAAATGTGTGTATATTGGAAATACTGCATTAAAAAAAGACATGGTTGGGGGCTGGAGAGATGGCTCAGCGGTTAAGAGCACCGGCTGCTCTTCCAGAGGACCCGGGTTCGATTCCCAGCACCCACATGGCAGCTAACAACTGTCTGTAGTTCCAGTTCCAGGCAAACACCAAGGCAAATAAATAAATAAATAAAGTTTTTTAAAAAAAAAAAAAAAAAAAAAAAGACATGGTTTGGTCTTTCCTTTCAAAGCCATTGTATCACGTATTTAAATGTAGCTAAATACATTTGTTTCTGTTGATATTCAGTTTCAAGATACATTTTCCTTTTTGACAAGGTCTCACTATATAGACCTGGCTGGCCCCAAAATTTTTATGTAGACCAGGCTGGCCTCTAACTCATAGAGAGCTACCTTCTTTTTCTGCCTTTTGAATTCTGGGACTGAAGATGCGTACCACCATATTGGACTTGAGATATCTGTTCTTGTTGATTTAGTTTTCACTTTGAATATGTAAAAGTTAATATTGTCACCACATTTAAATCCCTGCAAAAGGGATATGCAATGCTCTACAAACCTGTGTGTAGGAGTTATGCCTGTTTTCTTTGCATTGTTCCATCGTTAACACATGTGCTGTCAAAAGAAATACCCCTAATTCATCCTAGTACCCAGCTGGGCTGGTTCTTTCCTTCCACTGTGTGGGTTCCAGGATCTAACTTAGAACATCAAACTTGGTGACAAGCACCTTTATCCACTGAGACATGTCACTGCTGCCTTTTTTGTTTGTATTTTAACGTTGGGAGGATTTATTTTGGCCCAATGTTTTAGGGGACAGTAACAGCTCAGTTTGTTACAGTGGGGGACAGTGTGGTGGAGCAGAAGAGCTCACACCATGGTGAGGGGAAGCACAGAGAAGAGCTGATTGTGGTTCTTTCTTAGCCCTTCCCCATGAATGAGCCTGCTCCCCTGTGGTGTTCCTAAATCTTTGGTTCCCTTGATCCATCAGCTGAAAGCTCAAACGTGCTCTCTCTCTCTCTCTCTCTCTCTCTGCTCTTGTTTCTGATAGCAGCCCCCTCTCACTTCCTCTTCTTTCACAGCTTCTTAGTCCCCCCTCGTGTGTTCACCTCCCCTGAAATTTACCATTCCTCAGGCCTCTACATGGCTCCCTTTACTTCTCTCTGTCTTCATAGTCTCAACTATTTCCATTTTCAAACGCTGATCTGTTAATGACTTCAGAATTCATACCTTCATCCCAGACTTTTCTGGTTTCAAAACTTATAGCCAATTGTATGCTGACATCAACATGTATTTCTCATGACCTCTAAGGTTTTGTTTTGTTTTTGCCAAGGAGCCATATTAGGTTTATTAAGGAACGGGTCGTGGGAGGGGAAAGAGAGGAGAGAGAGAGAGAGTAGGGGCAGAGAGGAAGAGGAAAGAGAGCGACCTCTAAGTTTAAGATATCTAAAATAGAGCTAGCTTCTCATTTCCCTACAGACCTGGTCCTCCCAGGATCCATCCTGAAAGTAAACGTCAGCCATCGTTTCCTTGCTTTAGCCAGAACCCTGTAAGCTGTTTTTCATTCCTCCACTTTCCTCAACTACAAAACCCAACCCACCTGCAAAATCAACATTTCTCTTCCGAGTTATGTCCAGTTAGACACGCCTCTCTGCCTGCCTCCACGACCACCCTTACTCCCCTCAGGCCCTCCTCCTCTTCATTTCCCACATACCCATTCTCTGGATAACAGCTACAGTGACTTAAACAGGAATAAGCCAGATGGTTGCGGTGGCTAGTGCTCACCTTCAATCCCAGCACTCTAGAGACAGAGATCTCTATGAATTTGAAGCCAGCCTGGTCTATAGAGTTCCAGGACAGCCAAGACTACACAGAGAAACCCTTATCCCAAAGAAAAGAGAGAAAGAAAGAAAGAAAGAAAGAAAGAAAGGAAGGAAGGAAGGAAGAAAGAAAAATTGTAAGCTTAGCTGAATGCTTCCATATGCATGAACACATATGCCTGTAATCCCAGCACTCAGGAAGCTGAGACAGGAGGATTGAGTATAAGGCCAGTCTTAGCTACAAAACAAAGCTCTGTAACCACAATAATAATAAATAATAATAGCACTGTATAGTCCTTAGGTATCTGATATGTGCCAAAAACTAACTAGTTCAACCACTGTGTCTATATATATCTGTCTGTCTGTCTTTCCATCCATTCTTCTGTCTGTCTATTTATGGGAAGAAAGAGGGGGGGAGAGAAAGCCTTTTTCCTTTTCTTTTTTTTTTCCTTTTTTTTTCCTTTTCTTTTTTAAAATTTTCACAACTCCATGAAGTAAAACTCAAATCTACCTCAATTTTGTAGAGCAATGAAAGATTAAGAAATTTATTCAAGGTCACACATTTGATAAATGGTAGAACTTAGAACTTAGGTCTCCACCTTGACTGAGTCCTTAGCCTTTAAATACTATAAAAATTTATTATAACTTTATGTACATGTACATGATATGGGGTGTGCCCTGCTATACTGTGTGTGTATGTGTGTGTGTGGTGTGTGCTGGTGTGTGTGTGTGTGTGTGGTGTGTGTGGTGTGTGCGTGTACTGGTGTGTGTGTATGTGTGGTGTGTGTGGTGTGTGTGCGTACTGGTGTGTGTGTGTGTATGTGTTTGTGTGTGTGCTGGTGTGTGTGTATGTGTGGTGTGTGTGGTGTGTGTGCTGTGTGTGTGTGCTGGTGTGTGTGTGTGTATGTGTGTGTGCTGGTGTGTGTGTGTATGTGTGTGTGTGTTTGTGTGTGTGTGTTTAGGTCAGAGGACAGCTGCATGGGGCCGGTTCTTCCACTTTTACATTGGTCACAAGGATGGAACTCAAGTCCCCAGCCTTCCCCAGCAAGCCCCTTTACCCTCCAGTGTTATTCTGGCCAGTCCCTTAACCTTTAAGATTATTTATTACACTACGTTGGGTCAAGTCACTGACCAGTCTGAAATAGTCTAATGGCTTCTCACTATACCCTAACTAAACTCTGAGCTCCTTGCCAAGGTTCTCACAATCCTGTGTGACATACTTCCTAGTGACCCCTCCAAATTCACCTCTTTTCTTTCCTTTCCGTTGCTCTGTGAATTGGTCTCTCCCTCCCAGATTCTTTTCTGTCTATAGCCACTACATGTTCTCTCTCAAATTTTCCTCTCCCTGATTATCATGTGGCTGGTTCCATCTTGTCCTCAGACCTCATTTTAGTTGCTAGTCAGAGAAGCCTTTGCTATTTCTTTTAAAAATGTTTTTAACCTTTATTTTCTGGGAAGAATGCACTCAAGTACCACAGTTAGGAGTCTGGAGGTAGAGAGAAACTTTCAGGAGTTGCTTCTCCCGGGAGCTTCCACCATGTGGATTCAAACTCGGGTCTTCCAAAGTGGTGGCCAGAAGCTTTACCCATTAAGATCTCACCAGTCTTCCTTGGCTATTTCTTAATTAGGTCGCTTTCTAGTAGGTTGTCTCAGTCCTGTATTTATTGTCTTCTTAGCCTTTAGCAATTTGTAATTATTTATTTGTTTGCTCTCTCTCTCTCTCTCTCTCTCTCTCTCTCTCTCTCTCTCTCTCTCTCTAAATTAAGTGCTAGGAGACAAACGCTATGTCTGAATCTTTCTTTTTGTTTGTTCATTTGAGACAATGTTTTTTGAGACAATGTTTCTCTGTGTAGCCTTGCCTGCCTTAGAACTAGCTCCATAGATCAGGGTTCTTACATACTCAGAGGCCAACACCATTTGCTGTTGCAGAAGGAACTCTAGCATTTGTTGCATAAACATACTCTGTCTTTTTTTACTTCCTGGCTTCTGTTTACTCGCAGTTTCTGAACCCTGATCACTCTGTCACAGCCTAGATTCTGTCTCCTCCCATGCATGCCCTTACTCCACCTCATAGTCCCTCTCTTTATGTCCTATTAGCTGCGGTTTTTATCGCGGCTAATTGCTTCAGTCCTTTCATGGTTCCTGATTCAGATTCCTGAGGGAGAAATATTGATTTGCCCAGCTCATTTTCAAGAAGACAGAATGCATTTGTAGGTCATTGGCAAGCCCAAGGGGTGCTTGCCTGTGGGTCACATTCCCAGGCCCAGTCCAAGCAGCTGTTCTGACAGGATGTGGGTGGAGATCTCTGCAAAATGCTGCTTTTCACAAGCATGAGGAGTTTGCAGGCTCGGGGACTGATATCTGAGTAGTAGTTGCAGCAGCAGCAGCAACTAATTAACCAGGCCTCACCTAAGGCCTCTGTTCCCCAAAAGCTGGAGCAGAACTCAGTACATTTCACTCTTAGGGAGAATAGTTAACACAAAATTGTAACCCTGCGTAGTTACATAGTGTTTCTAAAGTACAAGATGGGCAGTAACATCCTCATTTATTTCTCCAACAACCACAGGAGATAGCATTGTTTCCCTTAAACAAAAGAGAACATTCTGGGTGGTGGTGGTGGTGGCACAGGCCTTTAATCCCAACACTCAGGAGGCAAAGGCAGGTGGATCTCTGTGAGTTTGAGGCCATCCTGGTCTACAGAGTGAGTTCTAGGAGAGCCATGACTGTTTCACAGAGAAACTCTGTCACAGAGAGAGACAGAGAGAGAGAGAGAGAGAGAGAGAACATTAACAATGAATAAATGAATAATGCCAATTTCCTGTAATCCCAGGATTGCAATAGACTCAAGGTCACACATACATCAAAGAAGAGCCCCTACTAGATATCGGGTCTCTCTATTCCCACATATTTTTGCCTTCTTCTCTTCCTAGTACAGTCATTTTGAATCATCTCAAAGGGGTTATAAGAATAAGCAGTTGAATACAGTGAGCTGCTTTAGAGGAGCTTAGTGGTGATGGAAGCTTCCTGGAGGCAGCATTACAAACTGCTTCCAAGTAACCACACAGAGGCTTAATATAAATGCTTGACCAATAGCTCAGGCTTGTTACTAGCTAACTCTTACATTTAAATTAACCCATATTTCTTATCTATGCTTTGTCATATGGTTCACACCTTTTCTCAGTATGGCATGTTCATCTTCTCTCTTTGTCTCTGGCAACTCTTCAGACTCTGCCCTTCTTTTTTCTATCATTCTCAGTTTGTCTTTCCCGCCTAACTTTATCCTGTTCAGGTATTAGCCAGTCAACTTCCTTAGTAAACCAATCAGACATATATTCACACAGTGTAAAGGAATATTCCACAGATAATTTGTCTCATACTAAGACATTGAACATTCTCATCCTACATCATACATGAGAAGCCAGAGAATCTGAACAGACAGCAGGGTTGAGCTATCCCTCTTGATAGATTACCCTTTGTTCAAACACATTTCTCCTTGATTGCTCATTGTTCACTGAGCTGAAGGGAAAAAAATAAGTTTTTTTTATTTTTTTAGTCTCATTTTCAGAATAATATGCCTGTCTATCCGTCTATAGGTGTTTTTAGATAGAGCCCAGACTATCTTTGAATTCCTCTGCTTCAATCTTCTAAATAATGCAACTCTTCAATTAAAAAATATCTTTTTTTTCTTGTTTGAACCTGTCTTTTGTTATAGGGATGTCTGTCACTCTTACAATAGTAGAATCAAATATTTATTTATTTATTTTTATTTATTCTTTTTTTTTTTGAGACAGGGTCTCTCTGTCTGAGACAGTCAGACAGACATAGTCCTGGCTGTCCTGGAACTCTCTATGTAGACCAGACTGACCTCTAACTCACAGAAATCCACCTGCTTCTGCCTCCAGAGTTTGGGGACTAAAGGTGTGTGCCAGAACACCTAGCCAGACTTTTTATTTTTTATGTATTTGTATGAGTGTCTTTCCTACATGGTTTGTGCACCATGCATGTACAGTGCTATCAGAGGCCAGAAGAGGGCGTCAGACCCCCAGGAACTGAATGACAGTTGTGAGCTGCTATGTGGGTGCTGCGAATCACACACAAACTGTGACATGCCCCCCAAACACATCATGCACACATATATAAAATCATAATGAATTAAAAAATTTAAAACTCTCACAAAACAGTGCCCAGAGAAAAGACTGAAAATAATGAAATAAAATTTAAATAATGTCACATAAGTAAAAATATGTTTATATAAAACAAAAATCACATTTTAAATAAAATATATAAACAAAAAGCATTAGACAAAATTTAGTTCTCTGTGTAGAAAGGGGGAGAATATTTTAGTGTCATTGTCAGAGACCAAAGAAGATGAAGTATCATGTACAAAATCAAACCAATCAATCAACAAATAAACACAAAACCTAGAGGCAATACAATAAAGTCTGCACAACTAGCTCTGGATTGGAAAAAAGAACTTTGGGCTTTTTTTCTTAACACATACATAACTCCAAAGTTTTTATGCTAAGCATGTATGTTTTTTAAAAGTATCATTTTGAAAAATATAATCAGATATATATTAAATCATTCAGAGAATGTTGGTATGGAAGAAAAGCCCTGTGGAAAGCAGCCATGACAGCAAGCTCACGTGAGAACCAGGATGGAGGAACCGCTGGACGGGGCCCAGAGCTAAAATCACCATCTCAGAGATCCAAGCTCCACAGCAGATGATGGAGTGCCTACAAGAGGGAAGCAGACAGAGAATGGCAGCCAGCCCTGGGGCAGGCTGAATCTGAGCTGGCCTCCTTGGACTGTGCCTGAGGAAGCAGAAAATGTGCTGATGGCAACGGGGGACGTACAAAGGTTAATGAAAACTGGGTCCTCAAAGACAGAAATCTGGTTCAAAGAAGCTAAACCACAGAAGCAGAGGCAGGTGGATCTCAATGAGTTCCAGGACAGACCAGCAGAGGCTGTGTAGTGAGATCTGTTTATAAATAAATAAATGAATACATACATACAAACATACATACATGGCAGATAGGAAGTGTGAAGATGTGGCTTCTAAGCTGATGATTAAGGGAGTCTGGGAACCCACAGAGGAGCCAGCTGAGCAGGTGACTCCTCTGTGTAGAGATGTAGACAAGATGATCACACTGACTGGCCTGAACCGGAAGAGCTTGAGGGGAAAGATGAGGAAGAGATCAAAAGTCTTGCTGATAAACTCAGAGAGAGGCAGGTATGTGCTGAGTTTGCTGAGAGGTTGTTACATACAATGAAAAAACCAAGGAAGGCAAGCTAAACTGCACAGAAGAGGAACGCCTGTGTACACAAAGGATGCTGCTGGACCAGGCTCCATTAGGCAAGAAGGGATGCAGAGCACCTATGACCTGCCTGACAGTTCTCCCACACTGCAACTCTCCTAATTCCTGCAGAAGCTGACCTGGAAACAGAGGACTGATGGTTAGAGAAGGCTGCTTTCTCCCTTTCTCCATTCTCTTATAGCTTTCTCACCTATTTGCTTCTGCCTCTTCCAAGAGAGTGCGGCTGGGGGAGGGTTAAGTACTTGAGTGGGTGGGGGGCATTTATGGAGTGCAATAACAATACAAAATATATTTTAGAAAGCATGGTATGGGGCTGGAGATATGGTTCTGCAGCTATGGGTACTAGCTGCTTTTCCAGCACCCACATGGCTGCTCACAACCATCTGTAACTGGTTTCAGGGGATCTAATGTCCTCTTCTGGCCTCCATCTGCACCAGACACACAAGTGGTAAACAAACATTCATGCAGGTAAAATCCCTATATACATAAAATTTTAAAATTTAATTCAAGATAAGTACTCTGTGATATACACATTTTGTAATGGCTTTGTTGTAGCAATTTTAAAATTTTATTTTGTAGCTTATTTTACAGCTTAGAGGCAGCCATCTAATTTCTTTTCTCTTTTTGGAAAATGTCTTTTCAGTCTAATGCATACTGTCTTCTCCATAGAGGGGGGGAAACAAGTATGGGCCTGCCTTACTGACAGCCAAATAGAACCCACGCAGAGGCTCCATCTTGGGAAACTTCTCTGCTCTGTACAAGGCCCCAGTCAAACAGGAAAGGGAATTCTAAGAAGAGTTAGCCCTGAACAAAAACATACTGCACTGTTAAGGTTTCTAGCTCTAGGTATCTTTGGACAACCTTATTTATTTATTTATTTTTATTTTTTTTTCCCCATTAGAAGTAACCAAATTAAGATGGTGAGACTTCTGAGACCCACCGGTCAGATCTCCCAGCACTAGGGTACTAACACTCTGTCACTCATCCACAGCCCAAGACCAAGTCTCTTCCCCTTCTAACTTCTCACAAAAAGTATCACGTGCTCCTTAATGCTGAAAGGACCATTTAGTGCTCTCCTGAATCCTTCAGTGGAAGAAAGAAAATTCTGTAGCAGATCTGTGCTACAGAATTAGCTGCATGGACCTGTTTTTTGGGTCTGGGCTGCTGTCTCAAAAGTGCCATCTCAGTGTGCTTGTATCAGCCAGTGTCTGATAACCCATGCATGATATTTTAAAACTTTATATTATTTTGAAACCTTGCCTTTTGTGGTTTGGTGTGCCATGGCCTCTCCACCTGGCTATGAAAGTTCTCTACAGTCTGTGCTGGCAGTGTGCCAATCTAGATAAGTTTTTTCCACACCCAACTGGCACTTAAAAAATGTTCTACTTATGAATTCTTATATGTGTATACACTGCATATGTGTGGCAGTCAGAGATGGTTCTCTCCTTCTACTATGTGAAACTCAGAGATGGAACTCCAGTGCCTAGTTCCCTTACCCACTGAACCATCTGATTGGCCCCTAATCTAGAATACTCTAAAAATTCAATACCCACCATTAGGGTATGGGCAGCTTTTGTATGCCTGTAATTCCAGCAGTGAAAGGCTGAGGTAGGGGGAAGTTCAAAGCTAGCCTACACTTCATAGAAAGTTCTCTGCCAGTCAGTGTAACATGGAGAGACCATGGGACTCTGTCTCAAATAGAGATTTAGATGCTTATGTATATATGTATAAATTGTCAAATAATAAATAACAGATATTTGTTTAAAGATTAAAAGTTCAGTTTTTTTTTTTTTTTTTTTTAAAAGCAAAAACAGAACTGACTAGAGCCCAACCTCCAAGGAGGAAGGAAGAACTTCCTGCCAACTCTCACTGATCTTAGACTCCACTTCCTGTTGTCCAGGCTCCTTGTTCTTTAACTACAAAATCTGTTCTATGTTTTTCTGAATTCTTCAATACCTGGCTTAAAAGTTACTCTCTTTATGAAGTTGTCTCTGAAAAATCAGTAGGCATAAGCAGAGGGAGTTGGTTGTTGTTGGGGTTTTTATTGTTTTTGGTTTTTTTGAGACAGGGTCTTAATCTAGGTTGGCCTTGAGCTCACTGAGTAGTTGAGGATGATCCTGAGCTCCTACCCCCAGCATCTTCCTCCCAAGTACTAACAGTTTATTCTTTCTAGCAGATATTTAGTGAAGACATTGATTTATGTTTGTAGCCCTTTGTTATGGTTATTGGCCCCGTAAGTGTTGGGTTTTTAAAAACTATACCCAAAAGGACATTTCTTTCATATAACATGTTGCCCACGGTTTGTATCAATAGTAATAGATATTCATTCAAATAGCCTGGTACAGTAGAAGAATAAGCTTTGTGACCAGATGAACTTGAGTTCATATGCTGGCCCGCTCCTTACTGACTTACCCTGAAAAAAGTGTCTGTGTCTATAAGATAGCAATGACCTCTGCTATGACCACTGCAAGACTGAATGGGCACGTTGTGGGCACGCTGCAAATTCGTGGGAAAAATGCCTTCTAATCTATAAAGAGCTACAAGAATGCACGAGATAGTGATGCTGTGAGCAGGTGGAACAAAGCAGATAGAAATAAGACCAGCAAACTTGCAAACAAATAACAGTCATTTAAAAATTAGGTCACAAATAGTAGATCAACAAAGTGACTTTCATGAAGTATTTTTCCAAGGGTTCAGCAGATGTTCTGATTTTGCTTTTAGATGCTCAATACATTAACAAGAGAAAAATATTGGGTAGAACTGTCAGCACTGGTCAGTAAGTACTAAGAAATGTATATATTTTAACAACAACAACAAAATACCCAGGAGTATAGAGCTCAACTGAAATCGAGAACCAAGTTTATACAGAAGCTTATTTCCCAACAATTAATTTCATAAACACCATGATAACAATAGTAGCTTTAACTACTCCCTCCACACTTTTTTTTTAAAAAACAATGTATTTACATTGGGTATTTTATACATTACCTCATCCAGTCCCTATAACCACTTCATGAAATAGAAATCACCATTCCTTTTTGTCAATAGGCGAATAGAGCATGGGGGGAGTGGAAATATAAATCCAAAGTTTAGCTAAAAAGACTGAGTCGTTTTACTTCCCACAGTTTGCTAACCTCATGGGCATTTCCCTTGCTATGCACTGTTGTTGTTTTTTGTTTTTTTTGTTTTTTTCTGTGTATAATCCCTCTCTCAGCAGTTACAGTTCATCCTTCTGATCAAAGTGGCCTTCCTTTTTACCCAGAGCTGCCCTCTCAGCACTCTCTTTCTGCTTAGGCCTTTCATCTGGTTCCTCCTCAGAGTCCTCTTCATTGTCTTCCTCATCCTCCTCATCCAGTCCCCAGATGTCTTCTTTCCTGGCCCGTTCCTTCTCCCTCTTCTTTTTTGCCTCTTCTGCTTCCTTCTTTTTCTCCATTTCCTCGTACAGCTCTCTCCACTGCTGCTCGACATCCTGTTTAAAGGGTGGAGTTTCAAAGTGTCACAGGTGATATAACATACATTTTATAAACATCTTTAGTTTTCCCATTAGCTTCGGCATTTCTAGGATGGTGTTCATTTACATGTAAGTTTCAGTACTTCTGGGGTGGAGGAAAAAATCTATGTCTGGATGTATGGTGTACAGTTCATTTGTAAATAAAATAGATTCAAAGCTAGGCATAGTGTTGTATACCTGTAATCCTAGTGCTAGGAATCCAAGGTCATCCTCTGATAGACAAAGAATTTAAGGCTGGCCTGGGCTAGCTACCCTAAGACCCTGTCTCAAAATGGAAAAAGTAAAATGAAATAAAAACTAAAGTAAAATAATTTAAAAAATAAAATGGGCTGGCAAGGTGACCGAGTAGGGGCAGGTATGTGACCAAGCCTGATGGCCTGAGCTTGATCCCTGGGGCTCATATAGTAGAAGGAGTTGTTCCCTGGCGTCCACATATATACTGTGGCACGTACATGCACTTACACACTAAATAAATGTAATAAAAAATTTAAGTAAAATAAGTACTAAAATAGAATGCATCCAGATTCATCATATATGTATTTGAACCTATGCCATTACCTAGCACAGGCTAAATAACATTTGTGTGTTATTTGTATTCCTCACAGTGAAGCATAACATTACTCATCCTACTTTCTATATGAAGGAATCTGATATTTGGATTTCTTTCTTATTTATTCATTTGCTTATTTTGTCCTTGAGACAGGTTTGCTATATAGTCCAGAATGACCTTGAATGATTGTTTTTTTCTTAAAAAAATATTTTTGAGGCAGGGTCTCTCTATGTTGCTCTAGCTCTCATAGAACTTACTATGTAGACCAGGCTGGGCTCAAAGACAGAGATTCACTTGCTTCTGGCTGTGGGGTGCTGAGACCTAAGGTGTGCACCACCACACCCTGATCTGGAATTTTTTCTTAATCCTTCCATCTCTGCCTCCATCCCTGTGGTTTTGCAGTGTTGGCACTGTACCCAGATCACACTCAGATCATGAAGACTTTCTACATTTTGTTCTCTCCAAACTGAATACAAGTCCCATGAAGATAGAAATGTCTCATTTTATTGCTATCACCCTACCATAGTGAACCCTGCCATAGTGAACAGGCTCTTACCAAGGATTTGTCAAGTGAATGTATGGTTTAATAGATGTGCATTAAACACATGCTAGATGTCAGGGACTTAGAAGGTAATTGCTATCTTTTTCCCCCTAATTGGTAGATGAGGAAAATTAAAGAGATTATCCAAGTTTATATAGCTCATCAGAGATGGAGCCTGGATTTGAACCCAAGCAATCTACCTAGAAAATTCATGCTCTTAACTAATATATAATAATACCACAAGATCAATATTAGTGGGCTGGGGAGTGTATGGTTCAGTAGTGGAATGACTCTAATATGAAAAAAGCTCTAGGTTAGATCTCTAGTATCACAAAATACAGATAACCCTAAATTAAAGCAAGACAAAACTAGATTAAAAAGTATTTTTAAAGCTGAGCACAGGGTCAGCAAAATAGCCCAGTAGGTAAAGGCAAATGCTAAAGAAGCCTAACAGCTTCAGTTAGATCTGTTGGGAGTTAGGCCTTGTGTCAAAGACCTGTGATCTCAACTACGTAGTCGGCTGGAAGACAAGGAATACATGTTCAAGGCCAGCCTTGGCTACAGAGTGAATTTAAGGCTAGCCTGGGTAACTTTGTGAGACTTTGTCTTAAAAGGAAAAGTAAAAAGAGTTCTAATGATGCAGCTCAGTAGAACAATTGCCTAGCACACCTGTCCCCCGAAGCACATATGACTTTCATGTGGGTCCTGGGAATCTGAACTCTGAGTCTCATGCTTACACAGCAAACGCTTTATCAATGGAGCTCAGGGCAGGTGGGGCAGGGTTGTTGTTTTGCTTTTATTTTCTGTGTCTGTGCTTTTCAAGTAGCTAAGTTTTATGCTGAATTATTAAGCCCTGGCTGTAATTCTCCCTGGATTGCCCTTTCTTCCTGCAGGGCCAGGACATCTGGATGCAGGATGTCTTCCTCATGAAGTCATTATCTCACATATCACTCCACACATAAAATAGTTTGGGGAGGGGAGGAGCTAGTAAGCTGCATTACCACTTCCTCTGACTTCCAAATCATCTGAGATGGACTGAATGGCTTCCTCTCATGGCACACTGAGATGGCACTGTGGCACACAAAAAGAGCATGGGTTCTGGGTTCAGGCTCCAATTCAACAAGTCAAAGGCTATGTGTGACTGTGGGAAGTTTAGCCTCTGAATCTCACTTTCCATATCTAAGAAATGGAATAATATCCATGTCACCTTAGGGACAAGTTTTTGAAAAGTGCTCAGAGTGACACGTCAAAGATTCTCAATGAATGTGAGTTCTCTGTCTCTCAAGGCCGTGTGATCAGAACTGAAATAATGATCATGAGTCCTGATTTTGAAAATGGCAGAATCAGACATCTGGAATTCAGGGTGGAAAAATATCTCACCTTTCTTAATCCCCAGGTCATATTTCCAACCTCTTCAGCAAAGTCTTCATCATTTGTTAGAAGGAAATTGTCAAAGATGGTGCCTGATTTCACCTGTTGAAATGAAAACCGTGAGATTATTACAACTAGGTTTCTATGGGTCTAGAGACATGACTCAGTGGTTAAGAGTAATTGCTGCATAGACATGAGGATATGAGTTTGGATTCCTATCACTGGTGGGAAATGTGTTTGACTATGTATGAGAGTGCTTTGCAACTCCAGTGCTGTCTGGGGCAGAGACAGGAGGATAAGTGGGGCTTCCTGGCTGCCAGCCTAGCTCCAGGTTCAGTGAGAGACACTGTCTCCAGAGAATAAGGTGGACAGTGATAGAACAGGACAGCTGATGTTCTCCTCTGGCCATGGGTGTGTGCACCTATATACACACATGCATATAAACCCCATCTCTCTCCAAAAGGCTTTTGCAGTATGTATTTATTTATTTGTATATATGTGTGTTTGTGTCCCTTTATGTTCCCCACATGAGTGAAGGAGCCCTTAGAGGCTGGAAGAGTGTACTGAATCCCCTGGAATTAAAGTTACAGACTATTGTGAACCACCATTTGGGTGCTGTTAACCAGGGTCCTCTGCAAGAGCAGTAAGTGCTCATAACCACTGAGCACTTTCTCTATTTTTTTCAAGTGGTATGCTAAGAAGCCATGTATAGTGGTGTATGCATGTAATCCCAGCAAATGGGAGGAGGCAAGGGGATCAGGGTTTCGTGTACCTTCAAACTCTTTATGTAACAGTACATGAAACCCTGTCATAAAATCAAAACAAAACATTTTAGTATTAGTGATTAAAAGGTTAAACCTATGCTTTGTAATAGTTTTATCATGTATTTCATGACAAAGAAATAAAATAAAAAGGAGTACAAGACATGTAGGTGAACAGACCAGCTCAGCTACATTTTAATTCAATGACATTAGGCAAGTTACTCAATCTCCCTGAGTTATTCGCTCACAAGTAAATCAAGGAAGCCAGGTATGATATGATGGTCCATGCCAGTAATCACAGGATTTGGGAGAGTAAATGCAGAACATTCAGGAGTTCAGGGTCATTTTCAACTACATAGTGAGTGTGAGATCAACCAGGGCTACCCTGTCTATGGTGATGATGATGATGAATGTGGTGTATATTCTTTTGATGCCAACATTTCAAAGGCAAAGGCAGGTGGCAGGCAGATCCCTGTGAGGTCTACATAGCTTGGTCTACATAGTAAATTCTAAGCCATCCAGTGTGTGACATAGTAAAGCCATCACCATCATCATCATCATCATCATCATCATCATAGTATTGTGAATTATGGAGAATAATTACTCTCATAGTAATGTCATGAAAATTAGAACTAATATATTTAAAGCACAATACCTAGCAAATATCATTCAGTATATAAGAATGATTATCATAACTTTTTTTTGTGGTTGTGTTTCAAAGGACCAAAAGGTGGCCAATCTGATTTTGTATGTTGACTAAATCATTGCTAAAGTGTATACCTTTCATCCCAGAACTTGGGAGGCAGAAAGGCAGGTGGATCTCTGAGTTTAAGGCTGGTCTGGTCTACATAGTAAGTTCCAGGACAGCCAGAGCTACATAATGAGACCCTGTCTTAAAAAAACAAAAATAAATGAAAAATAAATCAATGTTAATTTTACTCCAACAGTGTATGAGCAATAAAAAGCTCTTCAGTAAGAAGTTTGTGTGCCTCTCCTCTATATTTTATAAAGCTCTGTCCTAGTCTTTTGTGATCAAAAGCCTATATATTTTCGCATTTTTGTTCTTAATAAAAAAAAGCTTTTTATTTGGCTTATATCATTTCACTGACACTGCTTCCTACAGAAAAATAAATGATAAAAAGACACAGGAGAGAAGAGAATTTTTAGTTTGTTCTAAGTCACTTACTTTTAAATTGGCTTCTAAAATTCCTTTTGCAACTTTGAGATGTTTCCTGACCTTTCAGATTTTTTTTTTCTTTTGAGTTGTCTGTAATCTTGCTTGCCCATTGGTTGGCTTGTCCATCTTTTCTACTGAAGAGAGTGCTCCTAACCTCCCTGTTTTCTTCAGTGACCTCTGGCTTCCTTACATCAAGCTCCCAGCCTTGCCTCCTAACCACTTAAGTGGTCTTATGTTGACTTTGATCTATTCATCTCCCATCTGTGCTTACAAGGTTTTGTCTGCAAAATGCAGATAGAAGGAAACACACTTCTTCCTCTGCTGTATTCACATAATTAGGAAAAAAGAACATCTAAGAAAGAGCTGCTTCAATTGTAAAACACAGTCTTAAAGATGTTTTAACAAGTTAATTCATTGGAAGTTACTGGCTTTCCCGTGCTATCCCTCATGGATCAGAAAGAGGAAAGAGTAGGGGTGGAGAGATGGCAGTGAGCAAAGGGCTGACTTTGGATCCCCAGCTTCTGTGCAAAACCAGGCACCATGGCCCAGGCCTGTGATCCAAGCCAGGGGGACAGAAATAGGTGGACTCACTGGATAGCCAGCTTCAATAAAACAGCAAGATCCAGGCTCATTAAGAAACACAGTCTCAAAAAGTAAGATGGGCTAGGCAGTGGTGGCTCACACCTTTAATCCCAGCATTTGGGAGGAGGAGGCACATGAATCTCTGTGAATTCAAGGCTAGCCTGTTCTATACAGCAAGTTCCAGGACAGAACTGTTTCAGAGAAACCTTGTTTTCAAAAACAATACAAACAAACAAAAAAAGCAAAATAGACAAATGATTGAGGAAGAACAACCAAATGTCACCCTCTGGCCCATGCATACAGGGTATGTGTGTTGGTGTGTGTTACTATCTCTTCAAAGATCATATGGAGTCCTGGATAAAGAGAATGTTCTCTGTCATCTCCTCCCAGTTTTGGCCTGGCCCCAGAATGCAATCGCTTCCAAATGAGGGGCGGGGGAGTAATGGACGAGGTTTGAAGGCACCAGAATAGGAAACAGGAAGTGTCAGGGACTAGGCTGTTCAGCTGGCACAGAGGCAGGATAAAGAAGTTGATTGGGATGGCAGAGCATCTCGGGACTGAAAACTCATGACTACAGGGGGCAAGTCAAGAATGACAGCTGCCTCTGCACTCAGTCACTTGACTTTTCCTATAATATACAAGGATTCTGTGGTTTAACTGGATGTTCCTGGGTAGCTGAATGAAGAGCACTACAATCTGGGGGTCAGACCTGACTAGAAATCATAAGATAAAAGATGCCTTCAAGGATGATGTCAACAATATGCAGAATTATCACACACACACACACACACACACACCTTAGATATTAAAAATTAAGTCTCTGGGGCTCCATTCCAGATCAGAATCTGAGAGTCTCTCTTGACCTGCATACATTAGAATTAAGGCCTGGAGAACACTCCTCTGCCTAGACTGTTTCGAGGTTGACAGAGCTCAGAAAAAATTGTGCCAAAAGTTTTAAATACTTTTAGATGAACAAAGATATAAAATAGAGTGTGCACCCTAATGTTTTTATTGGAAAAAACACTTTAAAAGCCAGTGAGATGGCTCTGAAGGTAAGAATTCTTATGGGTAAACCTGGTGATTCAAGTTCAATCACTGGACCCTACAGATCCTAGAACCCACATGATGAAAGAAGAGAACTGACTCCACAAATTGTCCTCTGACCTACACACACACTGGCCTGGCAAACACACACACACACACACACACACACACACACACACACACACACACACACACACACACACACACA
>PVIH01007351.1:0-49940 GCA_004025045.1 Sigmodon hispidus
TAGCAAGAACCTGGAAACAACCTAGATGTCCCTCAACTGAAGAATGGATTAACAAACTGTGGTACATCTACACAATGGAATACTACTCAGCAGTAAGAAAAAATGATATCCTCAAATTCGCAGGCAAATGGATGGATTTGGAGAATATCCTCCTGAGCGAGGTATCACAATCTCAGAGAGATAAGCAGGGAATGTACTCACTCACTAGTGGTCTCTAAACAAACAAACAAGAAAAAAAAGCCAAACATGCCCAAGCGGCAAACCACAACCACTGAACAGAGTGGGATCAGAAGTGCCCTGGACTGACCCTTCGAACCCCACTCCAACTATAGGAACACCAGACTCACTTTTGAGGGAGGGGGGACAAAACTGGATTTGGCCAGGAGTGGAGACTGATCCAAGCATTATTGGGTCAGTGGGACCATAGGACTCTCCGCTCCCTGCCCAGGGAGGGGATGGGGAGTTGCGGAGAAGAAAAATGACAAGATGTATTGGGAGGGGGAAGGGACCATGAATAAGGATATACAGGGATGGGAAAAAAAATTTCAGAGGAAAAGCTGAACACAAAGTAAATATATGTGTAGCAATCTTATTTGCATTACCACCGTTGATAAGCCATGCTTATGATTCTTATCCTCTTTATAGTTATTGTTAATTTTTCCTCATTTTAAATTTATGTAACTGGTTTTTTTTGTTAAATACAAAATAAAGAAGGAAAAAAAAAAGATGTGTTAACATTTGTTTCTCCTTGCCTTCTTAAGGCACCTGATTGGTCTAATAAAGAACTGAACGGCCAATAGTTAGGCAGAGAAAAGATAAGCAGGGCTCCCAGACAGAGAAAAAAAGTAGGATGAGAAATCTAGGCTCGAAAGAAGAAAGGATGAGAGGAGGAGAAGAAAGAGAGAATGAGGGACACACCTGGGCAAGAAGCCAAGCAGATGCCAGACAGACAGACAGACAGACACAAAGAAACAGTGAAAGTAAGTCACAGAAGAAAGGTAACAAGCCCTGAGGCAAAAGGTAGATAAAGAGAAACGGGTTCATTTAAAGAGCTATCCAGAAAGGTGCCTAAACTAGGTTGAAGTTAAAAACAGACACTAAGTCTGTGTCATGGTTTGGGAGGGTTGATGGTGCAAAAGAAGAAGCCTGGTACAGCCTAGTGCCTAGATGCTGAGGCAGATGGTAGCACAATCAGTCCACTGGGTGTTGGAGGGTTCACTCACTGTGCTTTTCCAGATGAAATTCTTATTGGCATCTATCCACCTTACCTCTGCCATTGATCAGCCCACCAGACAACACTTTCCAATGCTTGACTCATGGGTCCTACTGAAGGAGACCCTATGAAGATGTTCAAGACTCAGAGCCTCCATGAATAGAAGAGCTAGCTCTTATGGAACGGCCAAGAGAGCGCCTGAAGCTACAGAAAGCACTAGAAATCACCAGACACACCCAGCAATGAGGGCTTCCAAGAGGAAGTGAACCATGGCATCAGGTTTTAAAGGAAAGAAAAGGCTGAGTATGTTTGCCCACATCTTTTTTTTTTTTTAATAGATTTTTAAATACAATACATCTTAATTATGGCTCACCCTCCTCCAGCTCCTCCTGCTCCCCCCACCTCTCCACCTACCAAAATCTACACTCTTTCTCTCTTCCTAGTAAAAAAGGCATTTAAAGAATAATAATAATAAAATAAGATGAAAAATAAACCAGAGTAGAATAAACAAATGAGGAGGGGCAAAGAATAAGCACAAGAAACACACACACACATTTGAAAACACACACACACAATGAAAAGACCTGTAAAGTTTAAAAATGCCCAGTCAAAGCTTTGAAACTAACTAAATAAGAACTTTAAGGCCCAAAAATGCCATTACTTTGTATTCACCACCTAATGCTGTGCATGAGGCTCGCCCTTTGTAGACCCACTTATATTCTCTTGGCAAAGGATAATTGCCCTTTGCTAGAGGTTATCACTTGGAGATAGGTAGTCCACATTTTTTTTCCTTTCTTTTTTATTATGAATAAAGAAGTCACATTTTCTATCTTTGTATATCCTTATTCAAGGTCCCTTCCCCCTCCCACCACATCAGGTCATTCTCTCTTCTCCACATCTCCCAATCCCCGCCATGGGCAGGCGGTCCTAAGGTTCCAAGGTCCCAATATTGCTTAGTTCAGCCTCCACTCCAGGCAAATCCAGTTTTCTCCCCCCAACATCAAGACTGAGTCAGGTGTTCCTCTAGGGGGAGTGGGATCCAAGGTGTCAGTCCAAGGTGTTTCCAATCCCAAGCCGTTCAGTGGTTGAGGGGCATCTAGGTTGTTTCCAGGTTCTTGCTATTACAAATAATGCTGCTATGAACATAGTTGAGCTAATGCCATTGGAGTGTGGATGTGCATCTTTAAGGTATACACCCAAAAGTGGTATTGCTGGGTCCTTGGGGAGATTGATTCTCAGTTTTCTGAGAAACAGCCATACTGCATTCCAAAGTGGCTGGACAAGCTTACACTCCCACCAACAATGGAGGAGTGTTCCCCTTTCTCCGAACCCTCTCCAGCATAGGCTGTCATCTGTGTCTTTTATCTTAGCCATTCTGACAGGTGTCAGGTGGTATCTCAAAATTGTTTTGATTTGCATTTCTCTGATTGCTAAAGATGATGAGAATTTTCTCAAGTGCCTTTCAGCCATTCTTAATTCTTCTGCTGAGGATTCCCTTTTTAGATCTGAACCCCATTTTTTGATTGGGATATTCAAGGTTTTGGGCTCTAGTTTCTTGAGTTCTTTATATATCTTAGAGATCAATCCTGTATTACTTGTAGGGTTAGTGAAAATCTTTTACCATTCGGTAGGCTGTCTTTTAGTCATATTGACAGTGTCCTTGGCTTTACAGAAGCTTCTCAGTTTCAGGAGATTCCACTTATTGATTGTTGATCTAAGTGTCTGTGCCACTGGTGTTATATTTAGGAAGTGGTCACCTGTGCCAATTAGTAGAAGTGTATTTCCCACTTTCTTTTCTATCAAGT
The DNA here is from genome assembly GCA_004025045.1 of Sigmodon hispidus. Classification (NCBI taxonomy): domain Eukaryota; kingdom Metazoa; phylum Chordata; class Mammalia; order Rodentia; family Cricetidae; genus Sigmodon; species Sigmodon hispidus. The sequence continues at coordinate 3,019 of PVIH01007351.1, forward strand.
TCAAAGTGGCTGGGTTTATGTTGAGGTCTTTGATCCACTTGGATTTGAGTTTTGTGCAGGGTGTTAGGCTTGGATCTATTTGCATTTTTCTACACACTACCATCCAGCTATGCCAACACCATTTGTTAAAGATAATTTTTTCCATTGAATATTTTAGGCCTCTTTGTCGAAGATCAGGTGTTTATAGGTTTTTGGGTTAATGTCTGGATCCTCAGTTCTATTTCATTGATTCACAAGTCTGTTTTTATGCCAGTACCAGGCTGTTTTTATTACTGTTGCTCTATAGTATAACTTGAAGTCAGAGATGGTGATGACTCCTGAGGACCTTTGGTTGAGCAAAATTGTTTTGGCAATCCTGGCTTTCCTGTTATTCCAAATGAAATTGAGTATTGTTGTTTCAAGGACCAAAATATATTGTGTTGGGATTTTGATGGGAAGTACATTGAATCTCTAGATTGCTTTTGGTAGAATTGTCATTTTTACCATGTTGATCCTACCTATCCAGAAACATGAAAGATCTTTCCATTTTCTGATATCCTCTTCAATTTCTTTCTTCAGTGATTTAAAACGTTTGTCAAATAGATCTGTTACTTCTTTGGTTATAGTTACTCCAAGGTATTTAATGCTATTTGCAGCTATTATAAAGAGTGATGTTTCCCTTCTTTCTTTTTCAGCCCTTTTATCTTTAGTGTATAGAAGGGCTACTGATTTCTTTGAGTTAATCTTGTATCCTGCTACATTGCTGAAGGTGTTTATCAGCCATAGAAGTTCCTTGGAAGAATTTTGTGGGTCACTTATGTATACAATCATATCATCTGCAAATAGAGATAGTTTCACTTCTTCTTTTCCAATTTGTATTCTCTTAATCTCCTTTCATTCTCTTATTGCTTTAGCTAAAACTTCGAGAACTATATTGAATAGATAAGGGGAGAGAGGACATCCTTGTCTAGTTCCTAATTTCAGTGGGATTTCTTTGAGTTTTTCTCCATTAAGTTTGATGCTAGCTGTCGGTTTCTTGTAGATTGCCTTTATTATATTGAGATATTGTCCGTGTAATCCTTATCCCTCTACAGCTTTTATTATAAAGGAGTGTTGGATTTTGTGAAAGACTTTTTCAGCATCTAAGGATATAATCATGTGGTTTTTCTCCTTCAGTTTGTTGATATGATGGATAACATTTACGGCTTTTCGTATGTTAAACCAACCCTGCATTTCTGGGATGAAGACTACTTGGTCATGGTGGATTATATATTTTATATATTGTTGTATACGGCTTACCAAAATTTTCTTGACAATTTTAGCATCAATATTCATGAGGAAAATTGGTCTGTAATTCTCCTTCTTTGTTTTGTCTTTGAGTGGCTTGGGTATTAGGGTAATCGTGGCCTCATAAAAGGATTTTGGCAATATTCCTTCAGTTTCTACTGTGTGAAATAGTTTGAGGAGTAATGGTAGTAATTCTTCTTTGAATGTCTGGTAGGATTCGGCACTAAAACCATCTGGACCCATTTTGGGGAGGCTTTTAATGACAGCTTCAACTATGGAAATTCTTAAGGGTTATAGGTCTCTTTTAGGTAATTAATCTGTTCTTTATTTAATTTTGGAAAATGATACCTGTCCATAAAGCTGTCCATTTCTTCTAGGTTTTTCCTTTTTGTGGAATATGGATTTTCAAAGTATGACCTGATAATTCTCTGGATTTCCTGGGGGTCTGTTGTTATGTCCCCCTTTTCATTTCTGATTTTGTTGATTTGAACACTCTCTCTCTGCTTTTTGATTAGTTTGGCTAAGGGCTTATCTATCTTGTTAACTTTCTCAAAGAACCAACTCTTTGATTCACTGATTCTTTGTATTGTTCTTTTTGTTTCAATTGTATCGATTTGAGCTCTAAGTTTGATTATTTCCTGCTGTCTACTCTTTCTAGGTGAGTTTGCTTCTAATTGTTCAAAAGCTTTCAGCTGAGCTGTTAGTTCTCGAGATAGTGTGGGATTTCTCTAGGTTTTTCATATAGGCATCTAGTGCTATGAATTGTCCTCTTAAGACTGCTTTCATTGTGTCCTACAAGTTTGGGTATTTTATGGATTCATTTTCATTAAATTCTAGGAAGACTTTGATTTCTTTCTTAATTTCTTCCTTGACCCAGAGGTGGTTCAGCTGAGTGATGTTTAGTTTCCGTGAGTTGGTAGGCTTTTTTTGATTTTTGATGTTGTTGAACTCTAACTTTAGGCCCTGGTGGTCTGATATGTTACAAGGGATTATTTTCATTTTTTTGTATCTGTTGATATTTGCTTTATGACCAATTATGTGGTCAGTTTTGGAGAAAGTTCCATGAGGAGCTGAGAAATATGTATATTCTTTTGCATTTGGGTGGAAGCTTCTGTAGATATCTATTAAATCCATTTGCATTATAACCTCTATTAGACTCCTTATTTCTCTGTTGAGTCTCTGGTTGACCTATCCAGGGGTGAAAGTGGGGTATTGAAGTCTTCCACTATTAGGGTGTGTGCATTTGAGCTTTAGCAGTGTTTCTTTTACATAGGTAGGTGCCCTTATATTAGGGGCATAAATATTCAGGATTGAAATCTCCTCTTGACCAATTTTTCCTGTGATGAATTAGTAATGACCAACTTAGTCCCTTTTAATTGCTTTTAGCTTAAAGTCTACTTTGTTAGATATTAGGATGGCAACCCCAGCTTGTTTCTTAGGACCATTTGACTTGAAAATCTTTTCCCAACCCTTTACTCTAAGCCTGTGTCTGTCTTTGTGGTTGAGGTGTGTTTCTTGTAGGCAACAGAAGGATGGCTTCTGTTGTTGTATCCATCTTGTTAGTGTGTGTCTTTTTATAGGTGAGTTGAGTCCATTGATATTAAGGGATATTAGTAACCACTGATTGATATTTCCTGCTATTTTTGGTGGGAACTTGTTTGTATTTCCTTTCTCTGGGCTTTTCTTCTCTTGGATTATTGATTGTTTGTGGTTTCATGGGTGTATCTGGGATCCTTAGGTTGGAGTTGGTAGTCCACATCTTTAATCCGAGTAGTTGAAAGGCAGAAGTAGGTGGAGCCCAACCCTAGGTCAGCCTAGTCTACTCCTAGCATGTAGTCTTTTCTCACAATGAGGCAAAAGGCTAATGCATGAAGGAAGTCTGTGGGTTTTGAAAACACACATATTTGCTCCAAGGCCAGCGCTGCCAGTTTCCAATGAGCTAGATCAGGTCATTAACCTCCCTGACCCGCAGTTTTCTCATTTTTTTTTTTAGCTAGGAATAATCAGATGTTGGAGACAGGCAAGTTGCAGGGAGGAAGAAGGTAATAACGGCTGCAGGCAGAGAACAGATCTGTTTCTACTGATAGCTCCTCAGGTCCTGAACAAACCAAGTTATTGACTCAATTTGCCCCTCCCTTCAGTGGCGCCAAAGATCCCAGCCTCAAGATTAAGTATCAGGGTCTCAGGTCAGAGAAGGGTAGAACCCAATGAGGGTGCTCACCCAGTCAGCATCCCCATCTCAGAGCAAGCTGGGTAGTTTATAGCACATTTCCTCTAGAGCAAGCTCTGAGTGTGCTCGTCTGTGTGTGTGTGTGTGTGTGTGTGTGTGTGTGTGTGTGTGAGAGAGAGAGAGAGAGAGAGAGAGAGAGAGAGAGAGAGAGAGGTGCACGCACGCACAAATCAAACAAAGCCATGAGCTCAGGATGTATCTCGGTTGGTGTTGTACCTGCAGGGAGCCCTAGGTTTGATCCCCAGCAGAACATGAGGCCAGAAGGTGGAGAGCTAAGGTTCAGGACTTCAAGGCCATCCTCCATTATATAGTGAGTCTGAGATCAGCCTGGATTGCCAAAAATCCTGTGTCACAAGCAAGAAACAGTAAATGAATGGCTAAAAACCAAACAATAATAACAATAAAGCCCCAGTCTCCTATTCTATGCTGATCCCTGGTTGTCTGAGGCTCACAGGCTTATCTCTGATGAGGCAGGGGCTGAGTGGAAGAGAGGAGGATTTTGAATATTAGTGATGCTCTTATCAGTCAGTGCTCTAGACTCTGAGCTGAACCTATGAGAAAGGACAAACAGGGGACTGTGTGTTCAGCCCTGTCCTATCAACCTCACCTCGAAGCTATGTTTTTAATCTGCCCAGAAGGAACAGTTAAGCCCACACTGTCTCTCAGCACTCTAGGATCAACTGAAATAACGTATATGAAAATGTTCCCAACAAAATAAAGAGCTTTTCCAGGATTAGAATCTCTCTCTCTCTCTCTCTCTCTCTCTCTCTCTCTCTCTCTCTCTCTCTCTCTCTCTTTCTCTCTCTCTCTCTGTGTGTGTGTGTGTGTGTGTGTGTGTGTGTGTGTGTGTGTGTTTACAAAGGCCAGAAGAGAACATCAGGGCCTCTGGGTGGTTGTGAGCCACATTATGATCCCCTACATGAAAAAATTGTCTTAACCACTGAGCCATTTCTCTAGTCTTGAATCTGTATAGCTTAATTTATAAAAAATTATGTATATGGGTGTTTTATATGCATGTATGTTTTGTACCATTGGTTTGTGTGGTGTATGCAGAAGCCAGAAGACAACTTCATTAGATTCCTGGGACTGGAGTAAATTGTGAGCTACCATGTGGGGGTTGAGAATCAAACACAGGTCCTCTGCAAGAGCAGCAAGTAATCTTAATGGCTGACCTGCCTTTCCAGCCCTGTTGTTTTTGAGATATGCTCTGTAGTTCAGGCTAGCATCAAAGTTACTACATGGAATAAGCTGACATAAAACAGAAGGCAATCCTCCTGCTCCATCTTCTCAAATTCTGGGGTTGCAGGTGTGCAACACCACATTCAACTCAGAAGAAAATTCTGAAAAGGCATAGCTACTCTGGCCCATCTTGCAGATATGCACAACTTCCCCACTCAGACCACAGTGGGGATTCCCACCATCACCTGGCTTCCCAGCAGCCTTTCCTCCATGCTTTAGTACCCTTTCTTAGCCTGAGACCTCAGAAAAGATGACTCGCCAGGAGTCAGCTTACCTGAGCTTTGTGCAAGACTCAGTTTTCAGCTTGAGAATAGGGGCAAATTGTTTAGCCCTAGAAAGAACTCAGTTCCTACCTGAAAGCTGACTGCCAGTGGAAGAATCCTTACCAATGAATAGTAAACTTGCTTTGTCTAGCACTCCAAATGAGCCAAGTCAAAACCAACCAGTGACTGCTCCTGGGCAGCCAGTAAGTATTCTAGGCACTTAGGATACATTAGATCCACCAAAGTCCCTGCCTTCATGTGCCTTATCATCTAGTGAGAGGAGACAGAGACAGATACAAGGAGCATACTAAGTAATGAAGAGCTGAGGAAGGTGATGAATGCTTGTAGAAAAGAGGATCTCAGGGTAGCAGGGTTGCAGCATGCTGGGGGAGGGGGTGTACTGTTACTATTTTTAAAAAGATTGTCAGAAGCTTCCTTGAGAAGCTGACACTCAGCAAAGATTTGAAGGAGTGAGGGAGTAGCATACAGATATCCTCAACAAAGACTTTCCAATCAGAGGGTGCAGTCAGAGCAAAGGGAGGGGGCAACAGAGTGGAGAGGTCAGAGTGGAGATCAGCAAGAGATGGAGTCAGGCAGGAGACAAATCCTGGTCCCCAGTGTCTCCGGGGGCTGTCAGAAGACCTTAGCTTTCACTCTGAGGGAACTGGGGACACATGCAGGATTCCAAGCGTAAGACCAAAGGGACCTCATCTTTTGAGGATCCGTTAGCTTCAACCTGTTGTGAAGAGGCTATGGGATTTAAGGGCAAGTGGAATAGAAATGGGGCTAACTAGCTAATTAGCAGCTGAAAAATAGTGAGTCCCAATGGGGCAAAGCCCATGGGAGAGGTTGAATGCCAGCCTTGCTTGGTACCCACAGTGGCCAGCTGTCCAAGCTCACAGACTGCTATGTCTATAACGTAAACCAGACTACCCCAAATTTATGGGTTCAAACAAAGTCTTAAAAGAGCTCTAGGTCTAGTTATCTAGAGTCTGGTACTTCTTGCAAGATGTATCCATTTCTTAATCTCTTCCTTCAGATGCAAACCCTGTCAAGTAAAATCACCTAGAGACAAGCCCCTGGACATATCTATGAGGAATTATTTAAACTAGGGTCATGGAGCTGGAAAGATCCACACTAAAGGCAGGCAGCAGCATTCTGTGGCTGGCACATTGGACTGACCAAAAAGGAAAAATGGTGAACACCAACATTCATCCGTGTCTACTACCTGACTATACATAGGATGTGACCAGCCACCTCAGACTTCTGCTGCCCTGACTTACCTATGATGGACTGTAGGCAGCAAAGGAAACCCCTTCTGTGGTAGTCTGAATGTAACTGGCCCTATCATCTCATGAGAAACAGCACTATTAGGAGGTGTAGCTTTGTTGGGATGGGTATGTTCTTACTGGAGCAATTTTTTCACTGTGGGGGAGGAGTTTACAGTTTCCTATGCTCAGATACTGCCCAGTGTCTCAGTAGACTTCCTGTTGTCTGCAAGTGTAAGACCCTCAGCTGCTTCTCCAGCACCATGTCTTCCTGCATGCCATCATGTTTCCATCACAATGATAATGGACTGAACCTCTGAACAGTAAGCCAAATCCAATTTAATGTTTTCTTTCTAAGAATTGCCATGGCCATCAATGTCTCTTCACAGCAAGAGAAGCCCTATCTAAGACATCTTCCTTCACCAAATTCTTTTGTCAGGTAATTTTGCACCTATAAAGAAAAAAGAAATATACCTTCTGCCCTTAATGTGTGTATTATGTTTGTAAAAGGAATGGTGTCAGGACAGGTATGCTGGCACATGTCTATATTCCCAACACTCTTTCAAGGCAGAGTCAGGACGATCAATGGAAGTTTGATTCCAACCAGGGCTATACAGCAAGTTCTTGTCCTCAAAAATTAATTAATTAACTGTAATATATTTTTAAAAGTCTCTCATGTTGAGTAGTAGATTTAAGCTTTACCCAGCTGGTAGGTATAGGTCACATAAAGTACTGTTAGTCTCATTAAGATTGAAAGAATTGCCCAAGGCCATGTAGCTGAGAGATGGAGTGGGAACAAGATTCCAAGGTCATGACACCAGCTATATCATTAGATAGTCAAGACTGGTGTTGGACCCCAAACTTCTTGCCTTAGAAATTATTTCTGTCTTTTCTTCCATGCTGATTTCTCATTCTTTTGCCTTCTTATCGCCATTTCCCGCTTCCTCTTCATCTCTGTTTTTCACTATATTGTCCATTGTTTTTTCCCTGCCCAGGGCCCAGGAGTCAGAAAAGCATAAAGAAGTAAAATCTAACATGGACAGTAGTTCTGGGAGGTGGGGCTGATTGCTCACCTGGGAAACAGGGTGACAGGTGACACACTTTGTTTTCTTTACTATTCACTCTGTTGGTGGAGGGTTTGAACCCCAGGGTATAATACGACCCTGTGCTGACATAAATTCAGCATCTAAGAAAGGATGACACACCTGCCTACATGTGGGTCGCAAGTGAGTAGTTAGAACCTGTAGGACGTAAGCTCTTTAGTGTCAAGATGGTGTGACTCTGGTTTCCCATGGGAGGATGTGATAGGGCTTATTGAGATAATTCTTGGATCAGACATGGATCTGAAACATGATACTTAGGGCAAACTGCTTGATTCCCTCAGTAGGAGGATTGTTTGTCTATGCGGTCTTGCCTGCAGGAGCAGAGTAGGGAGATGAGCCTGCAGATACGCTGTGTAAAACTCTGAAGTTCACCAGGTGCCAATCAATATGTAATATTGGCTCTCCCTAAACTTGCTAGCCTGTGCTAAGTCATCCTTATTTTTAACTAACTTTTATCTTGGAATTTTCAGGCTTATGAAATATGACAAAAACAATACACCCCTCACTCACTTCCCTCCTAATGTTAGCATTTTATGTGGCATTGGTACATGTTTCCAAACTGAGAATTCAGCATGGCCTTAACATTTATCCCTAGCTGCAGACCCCTTTCAGCTATTACAAACTTTCCATCTGTGTTCTCTTTCCATTCCAGGATTTCTGGGTACCACATTTAATTCAATTTAGTCATTGTGTCTCTTTGGTCTCATCTGGTCTTTTTTCTGTCTTTCTTGATTTTAAATGACTTTGACACTTTTGGGGAATGCATGCCAGATATTTTGTAGACTACATAGCTTTGTTCGATGGATTTTTGTGTCTAGGTTGGGGTTGTGGTGTCTGAGGTGACTTATCCTCATCATATCAGGGGCCCATGCCATCCATATGGCACTGCATGACATCTCTGGAGATACTAAGCCCCCTCACTTGGCTCAGATGGGTCTACCACATCCCTCCATGGAATAACTCTTTGTACCCATGTATCTCTTTGGAAGGGAATCACCAGACCAAGCCTACCAAGGAAGGAAGTTTAACCTCCACCCCTAGTCCTCTCCCCAAGAAAGTTTCCATAGATGGCTTCAAATTCTTCTGTAATGAGTGTTTGTTGAGTCCTCCTGTGTATTGTATCATATTCATTCATTTGCACTGTTGATGTGTGGATAGTTCTTTTGTCCCTTATGTTATACAGTAAGAGGCTGTCACTGGTCATTGTGTTGCCTATACTGTGCCAGTACTAGCCCTTGGTAGCCCTTCTTAACAGGCACCTTGTCCTGTTGGCATGCCCTCATTTTTGTTTCTCTCACTATGTATTACTTTCTAAATCCATAAGACAAATCAAACTTTCCTTGCATGTCTTTCTTGCCTTTCCTAGAATCTCCTGTTTCTTCAGAGGACCTATATTTGTTTTATTGGTCAATGATTGATCAAAATCTCGTTGCTGGCTATGCTTGGTTCCGCTTGGTGTCGCTGCATTTAGGCCTTGCCAGAGGACAGATAGAAAATGTATGTATGTGCTAGAATAAGTATACATCTATATGATCCCTACAAATGGTACATGTTACAGATTGATAGTGATTTTTCTGGCTCTAGGAAGCACACTTAAAGGTTATTTCTAGCCCCGTTCCCACTTATTTCTCATTTCTTCCTAGCCTGCTTTTTTCTCCTTTTCTTTTGGAGGAGTTATTTGCTAACATTCTACTGCTTTTTAAACTTGCTTTCAGATTTAAAATTGCTTTCAGTTGGAACAGAGATTTCTAATCCTATATATACTGGAATCCCCCAGAAAGCTGATTAAAACACAAATTGCTGAGCCAGTGAGATGGCTCAATTCAGTAAGAGAGCTTGCCACCAGGCCAGACAACTGAGGTAATCCTCAAGACCTAAGAAAACTGACTTCTTAAAGAAATTTTTCTCCCTCCCCAACATGCATGCCAGGGCATACAGGAGCATGCACGGACGCTTGAGCACACACACACACACACACACACACACACACACACACACAAAAATAAAAACCATTTTTAAACAGAGATTGCAGGCTCAACCTGAGTTTTTGACTCAGTAAATCTGGCGGTCGTCAAGTATCCTATCCTTCTTTCTTTTTTAGCATATATTAATTATGCATAACAATTGTGGTATTTTCATACATGTACATGATATGTTTCAGTCACATCCACCCCTTGTTACCCTCTCTCACCCCCTTTCCATTCTAATCCTCCTCCCGGTTACCCTGCTTTTTATTTTGTAGAGTTTTTTCTTTTCTTTGTTTCTTTCTTTCTTTTTTAACAAGATGAGTTTCAGTAGGGTTTTTGTTACTGGAAGTAGGTGATAGTTTGTATACAAGAGTATGGGCACCTTACTAGAAGCTACACTACTGAAGAAAATTCCTTCCTCCCCACATCAACCATTACGTGTACATAAATCCCCAGGGAGGGCTGGGGTGCCAGCTCTGCCTTTCCATAACAAAGCATTAGCAGGCCCACTCTCATGCAAACCCTGTGTAGGTAACCACAGCTGCCCAGCTCACAACGTAACAGCCTGCTACGTTCAGCAGTCAACATTGCCCCTTACTCTGACCGTTATTCTTCTGCCACCTCTTCCATGATATCCCCTGAGCCTTGAAAAAGAAAGTTTAGATGTTCCGTATAAGGCTGGACATTCAACAGTTTTCGTTATCTGAATGTTGACCAATGACAAGATTCTCCAAAGGCACCTGCAAAAAGAAGCTGCTCTAGCCAAAGCTGACAGTGGCACCATTTTATGGGCATAAGTATAGTCATTGCAAGGCAACTTGACAGGCCCATCATGTCTGTTTAGCAAAACAATAGCAGAAACTTCCCCCACTAAGGCCTAAAAAAACCCCACCCCCACCCAGTCACATGTTTCTGACTAAATTTACAGCCCTTTATGTGAAATCCATTTTGTGGATTGGTATCATATCCAATCAGAAAGCTCAACAGATTTGCTACTATTGCTGTGGTGGTGGTCTGTGTTTCTGACGTGGTTCCAGATGATGCTTCTTGTTTGGGGCTTCACTTTGAGAATCTTTGTCCCAGAGGAGACCTGAAAGCCTCAGTGAGGAAGGAAGCCTTTGCATGTAGAAAGAAGGGAATCTTCTCCAAAACTGCTGAGGGTTACCAGAGTGACAGCTGAACTGAGACTGCACTTTGTGGACCTATAACCAGGACTGTCCTAAATGCTCTGAAACCATTTGAGGAAAAAGTACAAATTCTGAGCAGGAAGACTGTGCTCAATTGTCAGTCCTTTAAAAATGCATCTGGACAGAGACGCCAAGTAAGTTGCCAGCTCGTCTGGTATCTCTTTTTATCTTCTACTTTTTCAACCATTAAGTGAGAAAAATAGTGCTTTCCTCCAGGTTCACTCTGAAGACTAAATATGCACTTCCATCTTCAAACCTGTTAAAAAAGAAGCTTTCCCTTTAAAGTATTGCTCCAAAATCTTGCTCTAGGGTAAGATAAATTACCCTTTAATTCAGGTAAACTACAAAGCTGCCAGTTTCTTAAAGATCACCGTCTGCTACTATGGAAAGTACTATTGTTAGGCCACTGTGTGGAAATTTCCCAGAATGTACAACAAACTTGCATCTGTTGTACTCCTGGGGAGGAGGAGGAGGAAGTTACAATTGTGAAAGTCAAGCTCAGTGGATGATCCTGTCTGATTTGTAGATTTTCATTGTTCCCCAAAGATGATGCAGGTTTTCATTCCTCAGACAGTTTGACTATGCTGTTTCCCCTCTCTCTAAAATACTTCTCTGCCCAGTGGGACTCACCACAATGATGGAAAATGTCCTCCTCTGTAATGCCAAGTGTGACAGCCACACATGGCTACCAGGCACTTGAAGTATAGCCAGAGCAACTGTTCAGTTTTTTAAAAAATTTTGTTCAGTTTTAGTTCATTTAAATTTATATCACCACATGTGGATTCATGGCTACCATATGAGATAGCATGGTTCTAGGTGGCCCCTCGTCACATCTCACCAGTTAGCAACACTCTCCCCATCCTTCAAGGCCATGCTACAACAGGATTATTCTTCTCTTTCTAAGAAACAGATATCTTTTCAGAATCCCATGACCTTGGATTCTCAGGATAGAATATATATGTATTCTATTTCAATATATGAAGTGGTTGAGTTCCATTTCTATACCCCCAGCAGACTGAGCTTCTCGAAGAGGGAAACTGTGGCTTTCTTATTTATGTGGTACCTGCATGTGGTAAAGCATCCAGCGTGTAGTAGGTACCTATTAACACAGTCTGATGAAAGGCTGAGTGGGGAGCACAGGTTTGACATTACAGCTGCCCTTTCGTCCCTAAGTCTGTGAGTGAAGAGGAGGATAGGAAAGGCTGGAGCTGGAACATCCAATCTTCTTCTCAGAGAAACAAAAGCTGTTGATGAGGAGATAGTTCAGTTGGTAAAATACTGTGCTAGATGAGGGCTCAGGTTTGACTTCCAGAACCCACATAGAAAGGCAGGGTGTGGTAGTACAGGCCTGTTACACCAGTACTAGGGGATGGGGACAAGGGTATACCTGGGGCTTAGTGGGCAGCCAGTCTAGCTTATAGGTGACTGCTATCTCAGAAGCTAAGGACAGAGAATGACTGAGGAAGGTTATCTGACCTCCAAGTGTCACATGTACACATACATGCATGTACCGACACAAGTGCATAAGCACACACACACACACACACACACACATACACATAGAAGGATTAGAACCCACTATTTTAAAAAGCTTGCATGTATTAACATCAATGGGACTTCAAGGGCTTTCATACTAGAATACATATTTAAGAGAGGATATCAACATTCAGAATCTCAAAGGAAAAACAATGTTTGGAAAAACAGATAAATATAGTAAATTCATCATTTGTAAGGTACAGCTATGCTTATGTAAACTACTTTATATGATTATCTGTTTATGTTTTAGCATCAAAAGAAGCCATAGAGCTTTGCTTTTAAAATAAGCTATACCTATAGCTAAGCTCTGGTGGTCCAAACCCTGTCACCAGAGTTACTACTGGCAGCACACTGACTCCAGGGACTGTAGAGGTTTTCTCAAGTCTCTTTAGAGCTAATAGTAGTAGGACCAAACCTATTAAAGAGCAGTGTTATTCTTCAGAGTTTCATTGCTTTCTTCAAAAAGTATAAAGCATTGACCACAGAGGGTGGAGTGTGGTCATTTAAGAAATGAGCAAAACTGGAGGAAGGGAGGAGGAGAGAAAAGACGAGAGGAAGTGTTTGGATCCCAGATGCCCCTGGCGATGGACAGCTGGCTGGGTGGTTGGAACTCGAGCTGACTAATCATGTAGGAAAGACTCGGCTGAAAGAAGAGGAAAGCTACAGAGGAAGGGAAACCCTAGTCCCTGGGCTAAGACCCTGGCGTCTGTCTCATGCCTCACACATAGGTCACATCACTCACTGGTTTTAGCACTCAGAAGCCACTTGATGGAGTAGCTTTGGCTCCCAAATATTCAGGGAGCCTCAGCAATCTCAGGCAAAGAACCTGCAATGAAGGGAGAGGGGATTCCTTGTCAGAATGGAGGCTTTATCTTCCATCTTTCTGCAAGAAAGCAGAAGATGAGGGAAGACAGCCACAGCCAAGAAACTGATTCTACCAGCCAGGAGCTGGAGCTGAACTGAAGAGATGCACTTGGCTGTGTGACTGGGACACCTTGTTTAGCCTCCACAAGTTCTTGGGTGTGATGGAGTGAACCTCCAAATGTGACTATGAATATGGAGCCTGATGGTGGTTCGGATGAGAATGACCCCAGAGGCTTCATATGTAATGAATCTTTCTATGTCCCACCAGCCAGCTCCCAAATAATGACATGAAGATTTATTGTCATTAATTATGAAAGCTAGGCCTATAGCTTAGGCTTGTTCCTGAGTAACTTTTATAACTCAAATTAACCCCCCCCTTTTTTTTAACTAATCTACATTCTACCATGTGACTCCTATCTCTGTTTCATTCTGTGTGTCTGACTTGTTGTACATCTGGTTGGCTTCTCTGACTCTCTTTTTCCCAGAATTCTTTCCTGCCTGGAAGTCCTACCTATACCTCCTGCCTAGACATTGGCCATTTAGATTTTGTTAAACCAACAAGAAGGTGCATTGCAAAGACACATCCTCACAACACTCATATATTTGGTGGAACCGCCCGCCTCATGGTTCTATCTAAAGATGCAGGCTCTCAGCTACCACTCTGTTGCCATGCTGCCTGGCACCATGTTCTCCAACTCATCCTCTGAAACTGTGAACCCCCAAATTAAATGTTTCTTTTTCTAAGTTTCCTTGGTCATGTGTCTTTTTACAATAGAAAAGTAGCTAAGATGGTGACTTTTAACAAGTAATTAAGAGTGTTTGCTGCTCTTGTCCAGGATCCAGGTTTGCCTCCCAATGCCCACATCACAATTAACAATCATCACTTACTCCCCTTTCAGGAGATCTGATGCCCTTATCAGGTACTGCATGCATGTGGCACATTGATATATACAGACCAAACAAGCACACATTAAATTTTAAAAAAATTAATGAGGCCATTAGGAGAATTCCCTAATCCAACCTGATTAGTGTCTTCATAAAAACAGAGAGACACCAGCAGCAGATGTGCACAGAAGAATGACCATGTCAAGTAACAAAGGGTAACTAACCTCTGCAAGCCAATGAGAAAGGCCTTCTAAGGAACAGTCCTGTTGGTACCTTCTTGGCCTTCTAGAATGGGGGAGAGTGGGAGGTTCCTATTATTCTGTCTACTCTGTAGCACTGTGGTATGCTAGCCTGGGAAGCTAAGCCTGGTATAAGGGAGGTGCCCTGGACTCACTGTGGCAGCACAGGCCTGCTCTGGCTGGCTGTTTGCTCCTTCCCTTCCCTTAGTCACTAAACCGGAGGAGGAACTGAGGTTTTCCCACATGCCAGAAGCTATGTGCAGCTTTATTGTCAATTACTTCATTGAATTGTTAATGTAAATGAGATTCAAAAGATATTAACTTGGCTAGGGATATAATTCCGTTGGTAGAGTGCTTGCCTGGAATGCAGGAAGCTTCAATTACCAAGCACTACAAAAAAAAAAAAAAAAAAAAAAAAAAAAAAAAAAAAAAAAAAAAAAAAAAAAAAAAAAAAAAAAAAAAAAAAAAAAGAAAAGAAAAGAAAAATCCGTGTGTGTCCTTGATAGCGCTCAGAGCATATAGCAACGAGAGTAGAAGCTCAGGCCCTCCAAGTTCACGGTCAAATCTCCGCAGCCACACCCCAGTTCCAGGGAAGTTTGTAAATATCAGAGATGCTTTGTGTTTTCTCCCCTCCTTTCCAAAATCAACTTAACACTTCCGGCAGCATACCTCTGTGATTAGTGTGCACGGTCTTGATGCAGGGAAGGAAGGAAGAAGATATATCCAGATCAGATTCTTTGTTTGCTGGGCCCTTCCCAGTCAAATCCTCAACCCACCCAACATGACTGAGAAGTTAATGAAAAGGGAAATACATCCCAAAGAGCCACCTGGGAAATAATGTAAGACTCTGTCATTGCTCACTCTGCAACAGGCCAGTTTGTCACTTCTGTTCGGCTTAAGGAGGACCATACTGTCTGGAGAGCCTTGTCAATATCTATTTTTAATGAGATAGATTTATATTTAGAATATTTATAGCCTCCTCCCAAGCATTTGTGTGTTTTCCAGAATCACAAAAGTATTTTAATAGATTGGCTACAGCAGCAGAGAAGCCAGTAGAAACAGCTGTGCCCAGTTGTCTGTGGAACCTGAGAGGCTCACTACTCCTTGTTGGGGCCTTTCTACACTTAAAGAAAGAAAGTGCACCCTTGGGCTTTGGCTCCTGTTTCTACAAGAGATTCATCACTCCTGGGAGAGACAGGCTGTTGAGATGACTAGAAAGCTTAGTGCTTACCGAGAAGAACTTTCTCTAGAAATCCCTATGATTAAATCAAATTGACTAGTATTTATTATCCATCTAATACAAAGCACAGATTCCTTGTTTGAGATATGGCATTTGTTTAAAATACTCTTGAGCAATTTGTTTTAAATTTCCTCTTAAATCCCTTTCTTTCCTGGGAGAAATCTTAGCAATCTATAGTCTGATCCTTTCCCTTCAGAGCTGAGGAACATGAAATGCAGACTCCATAGCAAAGGAATTTGCCCATGGCCCTGCCAGGCAGGGACCAGGGTCTTCCTAAATACTGATCCAGTGGTTCCAGTGGACTCTGTAGCAGTCATGCCTTTGTTAGAGCATCAGGTCAGAGCTGGCTTGCCATATTGTGAAAAGCATGAACACATCTGGAACCCATAAAAAAATAACCAAATTGATATAAGATGAAAAATAGATTTTTAAAATTCAAATAGCAAAGATTTTAGCTGATCTCAAGAAATATTTTTTTGCATGTGTCTGTGTGGGCACATGTGTGCAGGTACATATACACATGTCACTTGCTTATGGAAGCCTGAGGTTGATAGCAGGTATCCTCCTTAACTGCCACCATGTGCTGAAGCAGAGTCTGTCCCTGAACTTAGAGCTCACCTTTATGCTAGTGCTTACTACCCAGCTTTTTGTAGGAATCTTCTAGATCTGCCTCCCCAACACTGGGATTACATGCAAGTACAATGCCCACCTTCTAGATCTGCCTCCTACACAGTGGGAATACATGCAGATGAAATGTCTACCTGGCTTTTATGTGAGTTCTGGGAATCCGAATCCCAGTCCTCTTGATAGCACAGCAAGTATATTACACACTAAGTTATCTCTACTCCCAAATTCCCACCCCACCCCCTTTTTGAGTTCCAAAGAGAAAAAAAATCAAGATTAGCACAAAAGAATGCATAACTAGAATTATTATTTTATATAATTATTCTTAAAACACAGAGATAAACACCTGACTTTGTTGGAGGATCACTTGGAGCTAGAACAGATAATACCTTCATTTCTCCCAGCTCTATCAAAATTCAGCTGATTCTAAGAACTTTCTAGAAGGCTCTGGCTAAACACATTGCTATGCCAAATCCAGTGTTGTCACTGTCTTAAGGTTTGTAAATCTTGTTATATTTTTAAAAGCTTTTGTTTTTGGGCTAGACCCTACAGATTCTGAACTTTAGTCTTTGGAGATTAAAATAGTAATAATAATATATATATACATATATATATAAGGGTGAAATGTAAGGATTTCCAAAGCTTGCATTCACCTGGAATGTAACAGGGTCAACCATGCCCCTAGGTGTGGCGATGCAAACATGGGTCACCCACCCTCTTAAAGAAAGTGCTCACACGAGTCCCCTCTCTCTTCTTCTCTCTCTGCTCCTTCTGCCTGCACCTCTGCCTGCTGCTTTAATAAACTCTAGTGTGGTACTCCCTGTGTTGAGATTCCATTCACGCGACACGTGCAAAAAAACTAACATTACCCTCCATGTACCTCAAAAACTACTAAGCTGGTGTCAGGGAGATAGTACAGTGGATAAATTGCTTGCTGTGTAACAATAAGGACCTGAGTCTGGATTCCCAGAAGTCATGTAAGAAGTGGGCATAGTGGTGTCAACTTGTAGTTTCAGCACCAGGAAGGCAGACAGGGAAGGACACCCAGGGCTTGTTGCTCAGTCAGTCTAGACAAAACGGAAAGATATCAATGAGTAAACTTGTCTCAAAGAATTATGTGAAAGCTGGGTGCCATGGCACAAACCTTTAATTCCAGCCCTTGGGAAGCAGAAGCAGGTGGGTGTCTGTGAGTTCAAGACAAGCTAGGGCTACATAGCAAGTTCTGGACCAGTCAAGGCTGAGTAGTAAGGTTGTGTCTCAAAAACAAAATGAGGAAAGTAACTGGTCAACAAGCAGAGAACAAGAGTCCTAGGAGTGATCAGGCCTAAATGGATATATAGATCACATCCTACGCTCAAGGCTCAAGGATCTATGCCAAAGAGGTGGAAAGATTGTAAAAGGTAAAGGGGGTAGGTTTATGTCAAGGAAACAGTGATTTCTGTACCCAACAGGTCAGATTCACTTATGGACACATAGCAATTGCGGCAATGTGCATAAGACCATTTAGACGCTCAAGCCAGACAGACAAAATGGTAACATGGAGGAGGGAAGGTGGGTACAAAGTCCCACCCCCTCAGTAAGGAGCTCCTGGCATTTTACTACTGCTAAGAGACTGAAAATCAGTTTTTTAATTAATTAATTAATTTTCCCCATACCCACCACTGCTCCTCCATCTTCCCCTTCTCCCAGTGCTCCCGCAGTCTCCCCCTCACCGCATTCCCCCATCCACTTCTCAGAGAGGGCAAGGACTCCCAATGTGATACAATTTGGTCTGGCATATCCAGTTTAGGTAAGACCAAGTTTCTTCAATCAATATCAAGACTGAGTAAGGTGTTCTGTAGGGAACGGGCCCTAGGAAGCCAGTTCATGCATCAGGAATAAACTCTGGTCCAACTGCAAGAGGCTCCACAAACTTCCCACACTGTTCGACTCTCATCTACATTTGGACACTTTAGTTTCTTTCCATGAAGGTTCCTCAGCTGTCAGTCCAGAGTCAGTGAGCTCCCAATAGCTGGGGTCAGCCGTCTCTGTGGGTCTCCTTCTCATGATCCAGATCCTTTAGCTCATGCGTTCTCTCCTCCCTCTCTTCAACTAGACCAGTAGCTCAGCCAGTGTTTACCTATGGATCTCAGCATCTGCCTCCATCAGTTGCTGGATGAAGGTCCTATAATGGCAATTGGGGTGGTCATTCATTTGATTATAGGACAAATCCTGTTTAGGCACCCTCTTCACTGTTGCTTGGAGTCCTAGTTGGTTGGGCTCATCTTGTCGGTTCTTGGGTGTTTCCCTAGCACCAAGTTTCTCTCTAACTCCACAATGGCTACCTCTATCAAGATATCTGTTTCTTTGCTCTCCGTCTCTGTTGCTCCCACAACTCAGTCATCCCATTCTTTCACATTCTCTTCCCTCCCCCATTTTCTTTCTCCCCTCATGTGATCCCAATGTACTCAGGAGATCTTCTCTATTTCCCTTCCCCAAGGAATCCATGGATGTCTCTCTTAGGTTCTTTCTGTTACCTAACTGCTCAGTAGTTGTGGATTGTAGCCTGGTTATCCTTAGCTTTGTGTCTAAAATCTACTTATAAGTGAGCACATACCATGTCTAGCTTTCTAGGTCTGTGTGACCTCACTCAGGATACTTTCTAGATCCATCCATTTGCCTGCAAATTTCAGGATATCATGTTTTTTTGGTTTTTGGCTTTTGGTTTTTTTTTTTTTGCTGGCTGTTATGAATAATGCTGCTATGAACATAGTTAAGCTAATGCCCTTGGAGTAAGATTGTGCATCATTTTTGTATATGCCCAATAGTGGTATTATTAAATCACTAGGTAGATTTATTCCCAGTTTTCTGAGAAACTACCATGCTAATTTTCAAAGTGGCTGTACAAGTTTACATTCCCACCACCAATGAAGGAGTGTTCCTCTTGCTCCACATCCCCTCCAGCATAGGTTGTCATCTGTGTTTTTAATCTTAGCCATTCTGACAAGTGTAAGATGATATCTCAGAGTTGTTTTAATTTGTATTTCTCTGATGACTAAGGATGTTGAACAATTCTTTCAGTGTCTTTTAGTCATTTAAAGTTAATAATTCCCTATTTAGCTCTGTCCCCCATTTTTAAATTGGATTATTTGGGTTTTTATCTCTAGTTTCTTGAGGTCTCTTTATATTTTAAAGATCAGTCCTCTGTCAGATGTAAGGTTGATGAAGATCTTTTCCCATTCTGTAGGCTATTACAATCTTATTGACTATTATAGTCTTAATGACTGTCCTTTGCCTTACAACAGCACCTCCATTTCAGGAGGTCCCATTTATTAATTGTTCTCTTGGTGTCTGTGCTACTGGTGTTATATTTAGGAAGTGAAATCCTGTGTCAATTATATTCAAGACTATTTCCCACTTTCTTTTCTGTCTGGTTCAGTGTAACTGGTTTTGTGTTGAGGTCTTTAATCCACTTGGACTTGAGTTTTGTACAGGGTGATAGAGTATTCTTCTACATACTATCATTCAGTTATGCCAGCACTATTTGTTGAAGATGCTATCTTTTTTTCCATTGCCTATTTTTGGCCTCTTTGTCAAAAATCAGGTGTTCATAAGTCTGTAGATTAACATCAGGGTTTTCAATTTGATTCTGTTTATCCACAAGTCTGTTTTTATGCCAGTACCAAGCTGGTTTTATTACTGTAGCTCCATAGTATAACTTGAAGTTGGGGATGGTGATGCCTCCAGAAGTTTTATTATTTAATAGGACTGTTTAGCAATCTTAGGGTTTTTTTTATTCCATATAAAATTGAGTATTATTCTTTTGAGGTCTGTGAAGAATTGTCTTGGGGTTTTGATGGTGATTTCATTGCATCCGTATATTGCTTTTGGTAAGATTGCCATCTGTATTATGTTGATCCAAACTATCCAAGAGCATGGGAGATTTCCATTTTCTGACATCTTCTTCAATTTCTTTCTTCGGTGACTTAAAGTTCTTGTCATACAGGTCTTCCACTTCTTTGGTTAGAGTTACCCCCAAGATATTTAATGTTATTTGCAGCTATTGTAAAGAGTTGTGTTTCCTTGATTTCTTTTTCAGCTCTTTTATTATTTTTGTATAGGAAGGCTATTGTTTTGTTTTTTAGTTAATCTTATATCCTGCCACTTTGCTGAAGGTGTTTATTAACTGTAAGAGTTCCCTGGGTCACTTACGTATACTAGCTTAACATCTGCAAATAGTGATAATTTGACTTTTTCCTTTCCAATTTTCATCCCCTGGTCTCCTTTTGTTGTCTTATTGCTCTAGGTAAAACTTTGAGAACTTTATTGAATAGATATAGAAAGAATGGACATTCTTCTCTTGCTCTTGATATTATTGGGATTGATTTGAGTTTGATGTTGGCTGTCAGCTTGCCATATAATACCTTTATTATGTTTAGATATCTTCCCTGTATCACTGATCTCTCCAAAACCTTTATCATAAAGAAGTGTTAAATTTTTGTCAAAGGCTTTTTCAGCATCTAATAAAATGATCATGTGTTTTTTTTTCTTTCTTTCAGGTTGTTGATATAATGGATGACATTGGCAGTTTTTCATATGCTGAACCATCCCTGCCTCTTTGGGTTGAAGCCTCCTTGGTCATGGTGAATGATTTTTTTCTATGTTCTTGAATTTGATTTGTCAGTATTTTATTAAGTATTTTTTCACCAATGTTCATAAGGGAAATTTCTCTGTAATTCTCTTTATTTGTTGCATCTTTGTGTGGTTTGGATATTAAGATGACTGTAGCCTCATAAAAAGAGTTTGACAATGTTCCTTCTGTTTCTGTTGTGTGGAACAATTTGAGGAGTATTGGTATTAGTTCTTCTTTAAAAATCTGGTAAAATTCTGTGCTGAAACCATCTGTCTCTGGGGGTTTTTTGCTTGGGAGATTTTTAATAACTGCTATATTTCCTTAGGAGTTACAGGTCTATTTAGGTCATTTATCTGGTCTTGATGTAATTTTGGTAAGTGGTACCTGTTCAGAAAATTGTCCACTTATTTTAGGTTTTCCAATTTAGTGGAGTATAGGTTATTGAAATATGACCTAATGATTCTCTGGATTTCCTCAGTGTCTGTTGTTACATCCCCCTTTTCTTTTCTGATTTTGTTAATTTTGATATTTTCTCTGTACCTTTTGGTTAGCTTAAATAAGGGTTTGTCTGTTTTGTTGACTTTCTCAAAAGAAATAACTCCTTGATTCAATGATTCTTTGTATTCTTCTCTTTGTTTCAATTTTACTGATTTCAGCCCTGAGTTTGATTATTTCCTGCCATCTACTCTTCGAGGTGAGTTTGTTGTTAAGTCTCTTGTGTGAGATTCCTCCAGTCTTTTTTATGTAGGCACCTAGTGCTATATGCTTTCCTCTTAGCACTGCATTGCATTCCATATGTTTGGTATGTTGTGGATTCATTTTAATTAAATTCTAGGAAGTCTTTGATTTCTTTTTTTACTTCTTTCTTGACCAAGAGGTGATTTACCTAGAAGATGTTCAGTTTCCATGAGTTTGTAGGCTTTCTGTGGTTTATGTTGTTGTTGAACTCTAACTTTGGTTCATAGTGGTCTGATAGGATATAAGGGAATATTCCCATTTTTTGTATCTATTCATATTTGCTTTATGACCAAGTATGTGATCAATTTTAGACAAAGTTCTATGGGGTGCCGAGAAGAAGGAATATTTCTTGGTGTTTGGGTGGAAAGCTCTGTATATATCTATTAAATCTAATTGAGTCATAACATCTGTTAGCTCACTTATCTTTCTGTTAAGTTTCTGTCTGGTAGACCTATTCATTGGTGAGAGTGGGGTATTGAAGTTTTCCACTATTAGTGCATGGGATTTGATGGGAAGTTTAAGCTTTAGTAATGTTTCTTTTACATATGTAGATGCCCTTATATTGAGAGCATAAATGTTGATGACTGAGACTTCCTCCTGACTGGTGTTTCCTGAGATGAATAAGTAATGTCCTTCCTGATCTCTTTTGATTGATTTTAGTTTGAAGTCTATTTTGATAGATATTAGGATAGCTATGCCAGCTTGTTTCTTAAGTCCATTTGATTGGAAAATCTTTTCTCAACCCTTTACTATGAGCCAGTGTCTGTCTTTGAAGTTGAGATGTGTTTCTTGTATGCAGTAGAAGGATGGTTTCTGTTTTTGTATACATGGTGTTAGGGTGTGTCTTTTTATAGGTAAATTGTGTCCATTGATATTAAGGGATAATAATGACCAGTGATTGTTAATTCCTGTTAATTTTGGTGGTAGTGTGTGTTTCCCTTCTTTGAGGTTTTCTTTTGTAGGATTATCTATTGCTTGTGGTTTTGTGGGTGTATATAGCTTCCTCAGGTTGGAGTTTTTCTTCTAGTGCTTTCTGTATGGCTGGATTTGTGGATAGGGATTGGTTAAAGCTAGTTTTATCATGAAATATCTTGTTTACCCCATCTATGGTGATTGAGAGTTTTGTTCAGTATAGTAGTCTGGGCTGGCATTCATGGTCTCTTAGTGTCTGTATACCATCTGACCAGGAGCTTCTGGCTTTTATTGTTTCCATTGAGTAGTCAGGTGTTATTCTGATGGGTCTGCCTTTATAAGTTACTTGGCCTTTTTCCTTTGCAGCTCTTAATATTCACTCTTCATTCTGCAGTTTTAGTGGCTTGATTATTATATAGCAAGCAGACTTTTGAGGTGGGTCTAATCTATTTGGTGTCCTGTAATCTTCTTGTGTATTTATAGGCATTTCCTTTAAATTGGGAAATCTATGATTTTGTTGAATATATTTTCTGTGCCTTTGAACTGGTATTCATCTTATTCTATTTCTATTATTCTTAGATTTGGTCTTTTCATGGTATCCCAAATTTCCTGAATTTTTGTGTTATGACGTTTTTGGATTTACTGCTTTCTTTGACTGATGTATTTATTTCTACTATCAAATCTTCCACATCAGAGATCCTCTCTTCCATCTCTTTCATTCTGTTGATTATGCTTGCATCTGTAGTTCCTGTTCATTTCTTCTGATTTTTCATTTCCAGCAATCCTTTGATTTTTGTCTTCTTTATTGCTTCTATATCAATTTTCAAATCTTGACTTGTTTTCTTCACCTGTTTGCTTGCTTTTTCTTGGTTTTATTTTCTTTAAGGGATTTGTTGATCTCTTCCCATTTTTGTTTGTCTTTTCCTCTATTTCTTTAAGGAAATTTTTTATTTCCTCTTTTAAAGCTTTTATCATCTTCATAAAATTGGTTTTAAGGTCATTTTCTTCTGCTTCTACATTGGCATATTCAGTTCTTGCTGCTGAAGAACTACCAGGTTCTGGTGATTCCATATTGTTCTTTATGTTGTTATACTTATTCTTGCACTGGCATCTGCCCATTGTTTCCTCAAATCAATGCAGGATTTGTCTGTATCTCAGGGAGCTGTCCTTGGTGCAATCTGTTCTGCCTATGTCTGTGTCTCAAGAAGCCTCTCTTTATTCAGTCTTAGCTCTTGGTTCCCTTGGAGGTGGTGTATTCTGTGTCTCAGTGAGCTATTTTTAGTCCAATAAGAGCTGGCTGTTTCTATGTCTCAGGGATTCAGTTTTGGTCCAATATGAGCTCTTGATCCTATAGGAATTTTCTCTTCTGGCCAGGGATAAGAGGGAAAATCAATTTTATTTAAAGGTGTGACACCTCGTATAAGGGCCACACTCTATCATTCTCAGAAGTAGTCAGCCAATACAACAGAACTGGATGAGATTTTTAAATAGAGAGCAAGAAATCAAGTTGAGTGGATAGGGAGGTAGAAGAGGATCTGGGATGAGTTGAGGAAGACAAAGAATATGAATAAAATACATTGTATAAAATTCTCAAAGAATTAATGAATACACTATTTTAAAAATAGTAATGTGAAAAATAATTTAAAAAGACACCCTATAGTGGGATTATGTGTTACATTTTAAATAATTATCCCACCTATGGGTTTAATAAAAAGCTGATTGGCCAAAGGCAGACAGGAAGGCTGGGGCTACCAAACTAAGAAAACATCTGGAAACATCTTAGAGCTGACACAGATGTCATAGAGTTTCAGGAGCTGCCAGGAGATGCCAAGGAATGCTGCTGAGAAAAGGTACTGAGCCACATGGCTGAACCAGACAAGAATGGTTTAATTTAAAGGTAAACAGTTAGCAAGTTATATACCTGGGCCCTTGGTCAATTAGCAGAAAATTAACTTAAGATTCTCTGTGTCTATGACTGCAAATGCTTCTACCTGACTGCCAGACTGCCCATCAAACCTCTGGTCTAGATCAGAAAGTCCGGACTGGAAACTAATTACCACAAATGGTGCCAGTGTGGGTGATATACACCCACATAAAGCTTGAGAAAAGCTTAAAAAGGGGTTCTAGAGCACAGAATCAGCCAAAAACATCTTCTGGGAGTTGTGTCTCTCACATGAACTGTGGTATTCAGTGATGCCCTAGTGAGGCATGTGGGCTTGGGCTACACAATAGTGGGCTTTTGGAGTGCAGCTAACACCCAAAATCAATTTCTGCCTTCCATCAAATGCACATGCACACTCACAACACACACATACACACACACACACACACACACACACACACACACACACACACACACACACACAATCTACCAAGTTAGCTGGAAAGTGATTAAAATGGCATCAAGTTTTCTGTTTTCTGCTTCAGCCATTCCTAATGTCATTTCAGCAAACAGGCTATGGGCCACATATAAGGGATGATATCTAGATCTTTTTTCACGTGTGTGTGTGTGTGTGTGTGTGTGTATGTGTGTGTGTGTGTGTAGTTGTGTGTGTATAGTGTGTATGTTTCTGAGGAGGGTGTCCAATCCCTGGAGATGGAGGAAAAGAGTTTGTGAGCTTGATGTAGATGCTGGGGATCTGAAATCAGGTCCTCTAGAATAACAGTGTTTGCTCTTACATGCCAACTTGTCTCTCCAGCCCTTCCTGGTTCTCATGGATGTAGCAGACAGAGTCTGCTTTGAACTCACAATGCTCTGGCCTTAGCCTTCTGAGTGTTCTGCTCAGAAGAGGGTGTCACCATGCTTGGTCTGGTTCCTGGTTTGCACTGGATTGTTGCTGTGCTAACGTCCAGTCTCCCATATACTGATGCTTCATCACAGAAGCAAGGAAACACCCGAGCTAGGAAGCCCCCCGCCAGGCTTTGAGGGAGAACTAGGTCCACGCTGGCCTCAGGGTTGCTGGATTCCCTCAGCCACAGGGCCACCCTGTGGACAGGGCACACAGACAGATGGCTTCAGCATCTTACTTAAATGTTAGCTAGTACAGTTGTGGAAAACAAACCAAAGGAGATGAATAAACTCCAAAATAATAATCCAAGCCCATTTCAAAAACACAAGTCACGAGATAAAATGTATAGAAGTTAGGAACACAACTAGACTTTAGGACACAGTGACCACCTACACAATTAAAGCCAGTATAAAGAAAGGTAGGTCTTGACCATCTGCTCAGTTAATGTCTATGATTATTGGCTCTGTTGTCCAGTTAATTATTTCACCTGCACCTCCTTGTGGCAATAAAGACATAGCTTCTCTAAGTTAAAACTGACAGACAGCTGTCTTCCAACCTGCGGGTTAACATGATCATGCAAAACTACATCTAGCAGAGGGGGCGATTGGCTCAAAGGCTGAGGCTGGTTTAGATGAGCTTCAGATTGATTTCCCAAAGAGTTACTGTCAATTTTTCCAGCTTTGTAAAACTAAAAACTCTCCCAGGGTTTCTTCAGCGCTCAAAAGGTAAGGAGAGCCCAAGTCCTCATAGGAGAATTGACTAGTTTCTGCTTGATGCTACACTCCTCATTCTCAGGACATTTTAAAAACCGTATTTAGTAAGACCATTTTTTTTGCTAAATTTATTTCTTGAGTTTTACCATTAGCCATCATGAAATTTACCTGGATCCTTCAAATCCCAAGATAAGAAACAGAGTGTTTAAGTGAAAGTTAGGGACTGCTTTAAGTGTGTCCACCTGGGCTGGGCTGGGTGGCTGGGTTGGTTGGTTTGTTTGTGTGGAGTATTGGTGTTGTCTTGCTACTCTGCCAGCTGTCATTCACTACATCTTCCTGACTGTGTTCACCTCCAGCCACACTTAACAATGAACTTGCAAGTTATCTCCAGGAAGAGTCCATTCCTGTAACACAGGAATGAAATGTTCTCTAGAAACTGAAGTCAGCAACGAAAGCCTGATGGTATTTTGGGGAACACAGGCTGATGACAGCACAGATACTGTAATGTGAGGTGACTGCAGACATGGTGTGTTCTCTGAAGTATAAGGCTCGTTGCTGGAGAGCAAAAAACAATGCATAAGGCTAACTTTGTCTTTTATCCCCAAGACCTTTGTTGACTTATCAGAGGAAGATCTCGAGCAAGTTACTCAATTCATGAGTCTCTTTCCCCACTATAGGATGGAGAAAATCAATACACTTGACTATTATGGGGATGTTGGCAAATCTTAAGAAGTTAGTTGCCTATCCTTTTCAGTTACTTAGAAAACCAAAGCTATAGCTAAATCTAGCCCTCCAATATAGCAGTTCTCAACCTGTGAGTCGTGACCTCCTTGAGGAATCTACTCTCTTAAGACCATTGGAAAATGAAGGTATTTACATTACAATTCATAACAGTAGCAAAATTACAGTTATGACATAGCAATGAAAATAATTTTACAGTTAGGGGCCAGCACAACACGAGGAGCTGCATTAAAGGGTCACTGGTGTTAAGAAGGTTGAGGACTAGTGCTCTCACAGAACCCTTCTCTGACCATGCTTTGTAGATGGTTTGGTTTTTCAGTGAGTGCTTTTAGCATTTCAAATTTTACATCAAAGCTTTGAAGAACAAAGGACCAGCATCAGCCAACATGGACATTGCCTGGGAAACAAAGGAGATTCGGCCTTGAGTGGCTCTTAAATTCAGTCAGTCAACACTAGCGGGCAAGGCCAATATGGCTTTATCAAATGTCTTAAGATGCTTCTAAAAAAAAAACCCAGCTTCTTTACTTTTACATACAAGCTTTAGCATGACATCTGTTTTAAGGAGATATCGTGTTGGTGCACTTTTTAGAGATAGCTTTTAGAAGTCAGGAATAATTTGTAGTTAGCACACTAGCTCTCAGTGTATAAGCTACTCCAATATGTTAGAATAGATTGAGAGCTTTACAAAACATGTGCTGGCTATGTACCTGAGCCTTGAGGGCTTTCCTGCCTATACAGGATAAACATGAATTTGCTATCTTTCCTTGAAGGGATGAGATGAGGTTTGGAAAGCCTTCAGCAGAGCACCAAATGAAATAAGGTTAACTTATGGTTTTGTTATTGCTGCTACTGATGCATTCCACAGAATCACACCACACTTGCACTAGACATGGTGATGTCAAAAGAAATGCACAACCACAGTGGACAACAGCCATGTTATTAAAGTGATAACTTCCTGACTTAGATCTGGATAAAATGTTAAGGGTACCCAATGGCAAGCCAAGGCAAGTTTCCCAGCAGAGATAGTTACATAGGCTTTACAAAATGAGAAGGAATTGGCCTACAAAAGACAAAGGATTCATAGGGGAAAAAAGTGTGTGCAGAAGCCTGAGTTAGTGAGAGGCATGTTGGGCTTTCACTAATGGTGCTAATTTCTGTATTACTGAAGTAGAGGTCACCCATACTATCAGCCAAAGGGGCTGGACAGAAAGCTAGAGGCCAGACTGTGGAATACCTTAAACATCAAACCAGATCCCAGGAAAATGTGTCTGTGGTCTGCCTGTACCACTTCCTGGGGGGCT
This sequence comes from Sigmodon hispidus, assembly GCA_004025045.1. Taxonomy (NCBI): domain Eukaryota; kingdom Metazoa; phylum Chordata; class Mammalia; order Rodentia; family Cricetidae; genus Sigmodon; species Sigmodon hispidus. The sequence continues at coordinate 30,736 of PVIH01007351.1, forward strand.
TCTTAAGATAAGTGTGCTTCCCACTCCTTGTCAAAGAAACTTCTCTTTGCAGCAGAGAGCATTGCATAAAAATGCAACAGGTCAAAATGCAGAGAGCAACTGATTGTGGAGTGCCCACAGATATAGATAGATGGATGGATGGATAGATAGATGGATGGACAGATGGATGGACGGATGGATGGACAGACAGACAGGCAAACAGACAGATAGATAGATAGATAGATACATAGATAGGTAGATAGATGTACCCAACTCCTACACTCAAGGCCCAGGGAATACTGCAGAGGAGGAGATGGAAAGACTGTAAGAGGCAGAGGAGCAGAAGATCTACTGTGAGATGGCATCTCCTACAAATGGCAAAGAAGCTCCACCCATGATTCCTCAACAATATGTCTGCCTAAGCAAGAGCTGACTGAGTCCAGCACCAGTGGACATGCTAGTGTGGAAGGGGAGAGCTCACAGGCCCCGCTCCTAGATCAAGAACTACAGACAACAAATGCTGAGAGCAAACCGAACAGCCTCTTCCAGGGATGAGCCTCCTAATGGTTATCCTTACAGAACAATAACAATTAAAGAAAAACAGACCATGAGCTTGGGAGGGAGCAAAAGGAATAAGGGCATGGTAGGGGATGGAAGGAGAAAAAAGAAGGGGAGAAATGGTATGACTGTATTTTAACTTCAAAAATAACCTCAAAACAACAACAACAACAACAAACACCAGAGAGAGAAATAAAGAATATTCCACAGAGAAATGAACTGAAAAAAAGGGGAAAAGCAAGCCAGTGACTCAGCACTGATCCAGCGGAACATAGGAATCAACAGACTGAGGTGGAGAAGTGATGTGACCTGCTTTTCCTAAGGATGAAGAAACTCAAGTTCAGGAGGAGCGGAGCAAAATTACAGTTATGAAGTAGCAGCAAAAATAATTTTGTGGTTAGGGTGGGGGGTCATCACAACATGAGGAACCGTATTAAAAGGCCACAGTTTTAGGAAGGCTGAGAAAGACTGGCTTAATAGAAGGTAGCAGCCCTGCTGCTCACCCACTGCAAGTCCTCAGTGCAATGGGTGAGCATGGAGCTGGTCACCTGTCACCAGAGGCTCAAGGCCCCTTTCAGCCCATCCAGTGAGGAGAAGACTTGGTAGAGAAGGGTAAACAGGAGAGAGGAGAGAAATGCAGTGTTTAACAATGTCACGTAGACTTAAAAATACACACACGGGCCATTGCAATAGAGGAGTGACTGTTGACGGGGGAACGACAAGCAAAGGTAACCAGCTCATGTTTTTCTCATGAAGAAGGGAGGTAGGGACGTGTGTGTGTGTGTGTGTGTGTGTGTGTGTGTGTGTGTGTGACTTCAAAGCAAAAAAGGGGAATAAGGGGCCAGTGAAAAGAGTGTCATGGGGTGGATATAAGCAAAGTAGATGATCCGCATATGAAAATGTCAAAAATTAACTTTGCTATACAACTTGATTTCTGTAAAATTCTACTACAAGCCAGTCTGTAATGACAAGGTCCAATTGGTGACCAGCTGAGAGGTCACTAGCTCAGAGCACCCCAGACAGCAGAAAGTGGTCTATACCTTGTTTTATTCACCTTCTGTGTCCTGGGCCAGGAATAAAGTCAATTGCAGGCTAGGTCTGCCCTCTAGGGAGCTAAGAACCCCAGATCTCAGGCTGTAGGCAACTGAGGCAGAGATGTTTAGTGTTTGTCTTCAAGATCCCCTCAGCTCCCCTACAAATCACCTCTAAAAAGCTTCAGAAATAAAATAACAAAGAAGAAGCAAAAGCTCAGAAGCAAAAAGGACAGAAAGTTTTTCCATCTGTAGCAGGAGAGAAAACAAAAGCCTTCTTGCAGTCCTGATGAAATTTCTGTGCAAGTTTGTAGCTGCTGCTGCTGACGGGCTGACCTCTGACCCAAGGCTAGAGAATGCCTGTGCCTTATTAAATGTCCACACAAGATGAGTGCCAACAAGGACAAGAAGCCCAGATAGTTCTCAGTTGACCTTGAAACTATGGGAGATATTTTTCCCATCAAGAAGGTAGAGAAAAGACAAAGTCGTGACAGGGCTCTGAATGGGAACCATCACATCCATGTGAAACAGCTCTGGTTTTAATACCCCCTCGGGAGAAAACACAGAAAATTATGAGCTGGAGCAAAGAAACATGTGAATGCAAATCCGATCTGGGTTAAACACAATGCAACTTGGCTCAGGAAGAAAACACACAGTCTGAAGTCAGACGTTTGACCTTTTTATGTGAGCTGCCCATTATTTATCTCTACACCCTTTAAGTGGTATCGCCTGGGTCATTTCTTCTGTACTCTGCATCCATGTCTGTGTGGTCATCCAAGCATCGCAGGGTCTCCTTTCTAGTTCACCACACTTCATTTTTCATGCAGAAGGATCAAGCTGAGCATTCCTGTGGGTGGAGACCCCAGCCAGGCCTCCCCCAAACTGCCTCGCTCAGTGTGATGTCCCCCCATCATAAATTATGTTACAACTGGAGGCTTCAACCTGTTGCCATAGCTTTTCTTTTGGCAACACACCATCTATGTCCCCTGAGATAAATAAATTATTCTGAGAGTCCTAGAGAATTCCAAGGGGCAGGCAAAGAAGCAAAGGCAGCCCCTCCAGACCCAGGCAAAGAAGCCTGTGTTGCTGTTTCTAAGCCACAAGCTGACATCTCATTCTGGCAGTCTCCCCACAGAGAGATGTGGTATTTTCCAGTCATCTGCTTCACCATCCACCCCTCCTCAGTCCTTCCCACCTGTTGTCAAAAGACAGGCTAATTCACCAGAAAGTTCAATGAGAAGAAATAGTGAAGTGAGAGGGAAATGTATTGGGATAAGAAAAGCACTTGGTCTTCACAGAACACAGGACTAATGGACACTGTCTTTCTATGACACAGGACAGAAGGACATTCTATCTCCATGGCACAGGCTTCAGCTGTGCTGTTGGAAGTGGACTTGGCTTCAAAATGCATTATGTGGCCTCAAAAGCTTAGAGCTGGGAGTGGTGGCTTGTCCATAATCCTGGCACTTTGGAGCTGGGGAGGGAGATTCAGAGTTCAAGGCCATCCAGGACTAGATAGCAAATCTGCAGCCAAGGCAGGCTACAAGAGGCTCTCAGAAACTAAAATAAAAAACAAGCAAGAATTCCTTTCAGGCCTGGAACACAAGCAGAAAAAGATGCAAGGGTTGTGAGCTGGTCTCCAGGATGCCATCTTGTACTTGAGGAGAGGGAAAGAGGCTGCCTGGGCCCCTTGGCTGCAGTGGTGCAGCAGAGAACCTCTGGACTCCTGAGCTTAATCCCAGCTCTTTCAAGTTCCAGCCATTTTCCACAAATAAATTATTTCTTTTTGGTTGCATCAGCAGCTCCATGTGTATGATGGAATGGATCAACCATGCAGATGAACAGAGCTGGCTGTTGGGGCTGCCAAAAGGAAAGATCCAATTGATCTAGTGCTTTCCATCTTATTGACAGCAGTTTAATTGAGTCAAGCTGCACTGTGTCTTGAGAAACTTTCAAACATCGAAAGCAGGGGAATCACAGCTCTTGCCATTGCACTGGACACTGGGGCCTGGCACTTTCAGATTTCAAAAAATCCAGGGAGACTAGAGTCTCTGGGATAGGGAGACTGTTCAGTGGGTAAAGTACTTGCTATACAAACATGAGGGACTGAGTTCACTTCTCCAGCACCCACATAACCATCACATGAGCACGATAGCCCATCTGTAATCTGGGTTCACAGGATCCCTGCGGCAAGCTGGATAGCTAAAGAAGCTAAGTCAGTGACCTCTAGGTTCAATTAGAGACCCCACATATGGCTGCTTTTCTGATACTGTGATAAAACACTGTGACCAAGCAACTTATAGAAGGAATTGGTTTTTTTTTTTTTAGGCTTATGGTTGCAAAGGGAGAGGAGTCCATCAAGGGGGAGAGGCATGGCAGCAAGAAGCAGGCATGGTGGCTGGCACAGAAATCTAAGAGCTCATCTTGAACCATAAACACAATGCAGAGAAAGAACATTGGAAGTAAGTAAGGCTTTTTAATCTCAGTGTTGCTCCTGCTGGTATACTTTCTCCAGCAAGGCTGTACCACCTAAACCTCCCCAAACAGCACCACCAACTGTGGATCAAGTGTTCAAATGCCCAAGACTGTGATAGGCATTCATCGTTCAAGCTGCTACACACTGATTCAATGTATAAACGATCAAGGGAAACACCCACTATCAACATCTAGCCGGCACATGCACAGGTATACAGGAGTACATACAACATGCACCCATATACATAGGCAAAAATATTTTAGCTGAATCATATTACAGAATTTTCATGCAAACATCACAGTGTCTCACTGTCTTAGAAACTTACAGTTCATTCCTCACAAAACAAGCAAGGAAATAGCTCTCTATCCCATGATTCAGGGTCAAAGGTGGTAATGCTCAGAAGCAGAGCTAAGTTTTCCATAACTCAAGACTTCCTTGAGGGTAATTCATGTGGCATGGACTTTGGACATAGTCTTCTTAGTCCTGGTCCTACCCCAGCAGGGCCAACTTAGAGCTGCTCCCCAGAGAGGCTTGTGGCATTCTTATATGAAACAAAAAAGGGGGAGATAGCAAGTGAAACTCCCCAAATTCTTCCATGGCAGTCATAGAGGTCACATCTATTGATTCACTAGACATTGCTCAAACTATACTTACCAATCCCTATAACAACATTGTGAAGGTGATCCTATATTTATCTCCATTCACACATGGGGAACCTATGGCTGCCAGCTTGCCTGTGGACAGTCAGAATGTTCTATCACAGTGGCTCTGAAACGTTTGCATAAATGCCCACCCACTGGAGTGCACACTCAGAATGCCTGACTCATGGGGCTAGACGTTTCTAGCATGTTACCTAATGACACTGCTGGGCCACACATGGAGAACCATCACTGCTGCTCCTCCCTGGAGAAAACCCTTCCTTCCCTCTGCCCTTCTCAAAAAAGAGAAGGAGAAAGGGAAGGAGGAAGAGTAAAAGAGATAAAAAGAGGGGGAGAAGGAAATGTTTCCATTATTAAAAGGCATACTACATGAAATGGTTGGCAAAGTTTTCCACAATATCTCCAAGTCAAATGCAATTATGTTTTACAGGACATTTATTAGAGTAGTCCTGAAGACACACTTTAGACTATAAAGTTTATAAAATATAGATACTTTAAGGGCCTGTGTATCAAGGCAAGCATTCTGCCTGCAGTATGTTGGCAGCAGCTAAAGAGAAAAAACACCCTATTTTATACTTTAGTTCTTTGATATCTATACTTGAAAGTATACATACAACAGACTACAACTACACCTCCCCAAGCACCACCATCTACATAACTTGGTGATTCTGATAGTTTTGCTAATGTCTAGCAAAGGGGTTGACAAGATGGCTCATTGCTAATGTCCAGCTTAACTTGTCAAGTTGGAATTTTTTTTTTAATGTGAAGTGTGTCATTAGATTAGACTGTTGTGGTGAAAGTCATCACTCATTCTCTTTTCCAAAGGTCTAGTTTTTCTCAAAAGATTGTCCCTAATAGGTTTCCATCAAATGGTCAAAGAATTCACTAGTTGCCCTTGGTCTGTGTCACCCGTATTGGGACTTTTCCCAGTTCCACTTAGAGAATAATGAAAACCACTTAGACCCAGTGTCAAAGACTAAGACTCCCATCCTAGCCATATAATTTAGGTGCTTGCTGTGGCACTTTGAATGAAAATAACCCCCACGGGGTCATATATTTGCATGCTTAGTTCCCATTTGGTGAACTATTTGGGAAGAATTAGGAAGTATAGCATTGTTGATATAAGTACAGCCTCATTGGAAGAGGTGTTACTGATGGTAAGCTTTGAGGTTTCAAAAGCCCACACCAGTCTCTTTCTCTCTCTCTCTGTCCCCCACCCTGCCTGCTTCCTATAGATAAAGGAAAACTCTCAGCCACTGCTCCAGTGCCATGCCTGTCTACTTTCCACCATGATGATCTTTGAACTGCTGAAACTAGAATAAAGTTCCCAATTAAATGCCTCTGTTAAGAGTTGTCTTGGTCATAGTGTCTTTTCACAGCAGCAGTTGGTACTAAAGACTAGTGCACTGGGCCTTAGACTGGCCTGGCCACATCCTATACACGGGTCCTCAAGACATAAAGACCACACTTCTAGGTCAAGGTGAATAACACCTGATTCTCACTACATTTTGCCCTTTTATCTAAATTAGGAAGTTCTAAACCTAAATTTATAACTATATACAATAAAAACAATTATGAGGTAATATCAAGGAAAGGAAAATGGCAAATAACATAAACAAGGTCAAACTACAACCAACAAACAACAAACGTAAAGTATATTTTAATTGTCCAGAATATTGGTAAATGGCAACATACAGAGATTACTTCAAAGCTGTTTGTCTTTGATAATAAAAATTTAATACCTAAATTCTCTTAACTAAGATATAAGATGGTCATAATCTTAACTGTCTAGTATTGGCACCCCACATTGGGTGCCATGTAAAGTAGAGATCATTCACTAGTAATTGATTATATAAAAGGATTAATATTTATTAAGGGTTTATATTGAACACTCATTGATACAAAGAGTGAACCTTACAGCAATTCTTGGAAAGTTGGACTAGCCTGTTTGGCGGTGGTTCCAATCCTCTCTCCGAGAGCATGGAGAACAAAACAGGAAAGAATAACATATACCAGGTCTTAGACTGGCCTGGCCACATCCTATACACGGGTCCTCAAGACCTAAAGACCACACCTCTAGGTCAAGGCAAACAATGCCTGATTTTCACTACAGACTAGGGTAAAAAACAGTTTAATACTTTAAGTGGGGCCTCTCTGTTTGTTGATTTGGTTGGTTTGGTTTTCCAGATAGAGTTTCTCTGTCCTGAAACTCCCTCTGTAGACCAGGATGGCCATAAACTCAGAGATCTGCCTGTTTTTGCTTACCAAATGCTGGAACTTAAGACATATACCTGTTGTAAATGATTCTGGCAAGGACCTTTTTCAGGTGGTTTAGTCTCACTCTCGGCCCCACTTTGCCTCAAATAATCACACACAGGCCTATATTACTTTTATGCTGATTGACCTAGGACCCAGGCATATAACTTGCTAGCTCCTTTATCTGAATGCAACCCATCTTGCTCAGCCCCATGGCTCAGTACCTTTTCTCAGAGCAGCATTTCAGCTTCTTTCCTCTGTGTCTGCTGCTGTCTCCTCGTCATCGTTGTGTCTCTAGCATCTCTCTGGCATCTTTCTCTGTCCTTCCTGTACTCAGAGTTTTCTTAGCCTGGTAGCCCCACCCACACTTCCTGTTTGCCTTTGGTCAATCAGCTTTTTATTAAACCTATAAGTGGGACAATTATTTAAAATGTAACATATAATCCTACTACATACACCACCACCATCTGGCTTTAACTGCAGCTTAATCAACTATTATAGTGGACATGAAGTCAGAAGCTGAGGGTAACTTGGACTACACAGGCCTGGTTCAAAGTGTTTCAGAGGAGAAGAATATTAGTAAAGTGGCATAGAGTCCATTCTTGTAATATTTTGTCAAAGGATGTGACTATTTTTTTCTCTTCTCCAAAAAATTCTGCCAGAGGCTAAATTGAAGAGCTTGAAATGATGATTTTAGCACAGGAGATTTCAAACCAGCATAACATTAACTGTGTTATGTCATTATTAGTCATTACTCTTATGCAAATCTATAATAAAAAAGAGCAAGAAGATCAAAAAATTTTTTAAAAAAATGTACAGTTTGAGGAAAAAAGAAGTACCAGGAAAAAATTGTTGGAGCCAAGTTCTGTTTTCAAGGAGATAAAAAGCTTAAAGAAAATCCAGATGCTAAATAAAATATAGGAAGTGGATACCTCAGGATAGACCGCACCTACCTAAACTTTTTAAGCTGTGAAAAAGAATTAAAAGAAAGTGTAAGTTGCAGAGGAAACCATTGACAATGAAAAGATATAGAACTGTAATTAAGGAGAGAAATGGTTCCAGCTTCTGCAAGAAGAACCTAGCAGCTTCAGCCATGTGGGTCTGGCTTTAGAGTTAAGAATGATACAGAAAAGGGGTTATGGAGTCTTTCTCTGATTTTAAGCAAAGCCACTGAGACCAGAAATTTGGCAGGGTGTCGCGACCACCTCGACCAGCAAGGAAGATGCAACACCAAGCTCTTCTTTCAGCAGTTTATTCAGGAACCTTGAACAATCTTCTTCTGACCCCAGGGAAACACACCCACAGCCTAAATAGCCTCTGGGCAGCCAACCCTAGTACACCACGTGGGCACTACTGATAGGCCCAGGTACACGGAAGCAAGCCAGATTCTTAGCCTTAGCCAAATATGGAGTTGTTTGTCACAGAGAGCGCTCACCATCAGGAAGGTGGAGGGCGGAAGCCAGTGCCATCTTTAAGGCGCGGCTGCACACAGCTCTCTACAGCAGGGCAGTCCCTGAAGGGAGGCCCAGAGAGGCCACTATGTATTAGCTGCAAAGATGAAACTTATACTGCATTGGAGACCCCAAGATAAGGCACCACCACAGTTCTTTAGCCAAGAAGAACTGCCAAAAGGATGTGGAACCAGCCTAAGAGAGAGAAGTGTGCTGCAGTCAGCAAAGCTGACAGGAGCTAGAGATCTGAAGAGGGCTTTGACATCAGACATGGAGTTTAAAAAGAATGTAGTTCGCCTGCTGTTCTTCATTCTTGTGTTGGTCCGGTATTTCTTTGCTCTGCTCATTTTTCTCCTTTTAGAATTGTAATGTATATTCTGTGCCACTGAATGTTGGAAGTATGTGATTTGCTTTATACTTATAATTTTATAGGGAGTTACAATTAAAAGGTTGCCTTGAATCTCAGAAGAAACTTCAGACTTTTAAACACTGTTCAGACTGTGAAGAATGATGAGGGCTTTTGAAGTGGAGTGAATGTGTTCTGCTTTATGATATGGCTACAAGCCTACAGGGACTTGGAGTGGTGGTTTGAATAAAAATGGCCGCCATAGAGCCACATATTTGCATAGATATCCCCCCAGATACTGAACGATTTGGTAAGAATTAGGAGGTGTGGCCTTGTTGATGGAGGTGTGGCTTTGCTGGAGGAGGTGTGTCACTGGGGATAGGCTTTCAGGGCTCAAAGATCACACCAGGCCCAGTCTCTTTTCCTCTTCCTGGGGATCAGAATGCAAAGCTCTCAGCTACATGCTTGTCTGCTTCCCACCATGATGGTCATAGATGAACCCTCTGAAACTGTAAGAAAGTCTCCAGTTAAATGCTTTCTCTGTAAGAATAAGAGTTGCCTTGGCTGTGGAGTCTCTTCACAATAGAAGCTAAGACACCATTCATTAAATAGGAGAGAAGCAAGATGACTGGCTTGTTCTTTTGTGAAGAAAGTTTGCCTTCAAATAGTCTTATTTACTAATAAAAAGAATATCTGAGCATGGTGATGGACACCTTTAATCTCAGTACCCTGAGGCAAAGACAAGCATATCTTTGTAAATCTGAGGCCAGCCTGTTCCAAATAGAAAGTTCCAGGGGAGCCGAGGCTAAATAGTCAGACCATGTCTCAAACAAAAAAGAACAAAAAAACCTGAAGGAACAAATATTAACTCTTACAATTCTTCACTGAAGGTACAATAATGATCTTAACTCACGGCCAGTGGACTTGTCTTCCCTTACTAATAAGGATGTATTTATGTAGAATGAATAGTGTGATATCCACCTGCAGCCACCAGGGCTACATGAGGAATGGGGACAGATTCCCACTGAGAAGAACAGTGTAGACAGATAGAAGTGCTTCTTCACAGTTCAGCCTGGCTTGCTCTGATCCAGAGAGAAAATCCAGCAATGGTATCACCATATTCATTTGGATATGAGATCTAAGGGGTCTTGGGAACCAAACTATAAAGACGGCGGTGGTGGGAAACATGGGGATTTGAGAATAAAGCAGAGTGGAAATGGAAATGCAGGAGACAGCCTAAAAGGAAAGTCTGGAGAAGTAAGCCAATGGCTACAGCAGGGCTTGGAATCCATCTCAGTCTGTTTGCTGTGAAGAGTGAGAACTGTTTAAATGGCAGAATCACAGTTTTCATGCTGTTTACCTTACAACTAGTGGTGGGTGCTCCCAACTGGCCAAGAGGCAACGCGATCAAAATGGGCCAATGAGTTTCAAATTTGGAAAGAGGTGTCTCTGCTGAGGCTGGCCACCTCAGAACCATGGGACATGTAAGCCATAGTGGCTGATGGCTATGGGCTGAAATGCCTTGTTTATATACATGCTCTACTTACCAGCTAATTCTGGTTTGAGTTTGTACCCATGTCAACTCTTCTCTTGCTCACTGATGTTCCTTTATTTTCTTTCCTACGTTAGAACGAAAGGAGGGATTGGGGCACAAAGTGCTCCTGCACAACTCCAAAGATCTGATTTTAATCCACCCTGCCAATGCAAAAGCTGGGCCCAGAGGCGTGTGTGTCTGGGATCCCAGCACTGGGGGTGGGGCAGAGAGGAGTAAGTATCCCGGGGGCTGGGTGACCAGTCTGTCTCGATTAACTGGTGAGCTCCAGGTTCAGTGAAAAACCCTTTCTTGAAGAAAGGGTTTCATAAAATAACATGAAAACAATCCAGAAGACATCTGTTGTCAACCTCCAGTCTCTCTCTCTCTCTCTCTCTCTCTCTCTCTCTCTCTCTCTCTCTCTCACACACACACACACACACACATACAGAGGACATGGAGTATAGAGGTGAACCTGTAATTCTACCATTCCAAATGTGAAGACAGGAAGATCAGGAGTTTAAGAGCAACCTTAGCTACAGAGGCTGAGTTTGAAGACATGAGACCTGGATTAAAAATAAAAAAGAAACAGGAACAGCCAGTGGCATGGGATGAGCACATGACCTCAGCATTACCCATAGGAATGTGAGGTGACACAGGGATATCACCTATCATGAGTGGAAATGTTTGGAAATCTCTTCTCAAGACAAACACTCTGGGTAGCCTTGTGGGAATGACATGCTATGCAACAGTCTGGGATTGTGCAAGGCCTGTGATAGGTGTCAGGGCATCTTGGGAAGATGCTAAGTCCCCAGGATTTTCTGCCTATTGTGGCAAAGCAAAGAATCAAGGTACTCGTTAATGGTTTTTCATGGCAACTGGACCACTGTGACACTGCTCGTAAGTCTTTCTTCTGAGTGCTTAAACAATTGCCTAACTTGCCTTCTCTTTGAAACATTTTGCTGACAGATGGAATCAGCTGTGGATCCTCAGAAAAGAGGTATTTAATGCTTTCCCTTTTTGAATGACTCACTGAAAATTTTACAATAGTAACTTTTATCAACTAGCTTCCAGAACAGCTGCTAGTGATCCCTGCCTTTTGATGTTCAATGCAGCTATGTGACCCTTGCCTACATTGTACTGGGCTTGGTCTGAGGGACAAATAACATGTGGCCTAAGTGAAGGAACCTGGTTTCCTAAGAAGGTTATTAAAGTCATTGCTATTTACTTGGCCCCCAGGATCCACTGCTCTGGCAGAGACCAAGTGCAATGTAGCTTTACAATAAGTTCCACTGAAATAAGAATTGAAGAATTTTTCTTGATATGCCAATGAGCCACTTGGGAAGCAGATCTTCCAGACCCAACCACGTCTTCAAATAACTGTAACTTCAGTTAACATCCTGACCCAATCTGGAAAGCCCCTGAGCCAGAATCACGTGGCAAATCTTCTTTCAAAAACTATATAAGAATAAACCTTGGCTAGAGAAGAGAGCTCACTCAGTCTCTAAAGTGTTTGCCTTGTAAGCTTGGGAACTTGGGTTTGATCCCAGGAATCTATGTGAACAAAGCCAGGTGTGACAGTGTATGCTTATAATCCCTGTATCCAGTGATACAGATAAGCAGATGGATGAGACACAATGGACAACCAGCCTAGAGTGTGTGGCAAGTTCCAGGCCAATAAAAGACCCTGCCTCAGAAAATGATGAAGGCAATGCTTCTAGATATTGATACTCAAGATGGACCTCCAGCCTCTACATACATTTGTGTGTATAACCACACATACATATGGTTATGTATACAACACAGACGGACATGTATACATACCTGAAATAATGAATCTTGCTGCTGCTTTACGCCTTTAAATTTTGGGCTAATTTGTTGGGAAGTGTTGAAAACACACACATAACACATGCTAATTATAAACTTTTATTTTTCATTCAGGTAGACAAGGATACTTATTTTTCAAAACTTTTAATAATAATTACTTTAATGACAAAAACTTTTTGTTTGTCAAAAAATTTCAGGCTATATTGCACTTGCATAAATTTTTTTTTGGTCACCTATGAAATACATCAAAAGGTTTCAGAATTATTCTTCCAATATAAAAGAAGTCAGATAGAAAACTGAAAACCCAAGTCATTATCTCTCACCACAGGAAAGGTGTGAACAGAAGATATTGTCAGGAGAAAATTGTTCTTCAGGGCAGTGATTCATCCCAGGAGTTGGTAGACTTCGTTCTTAGTGCTTCATGATTGAGGTGGATCTGTGAGTTCTGGAAGAGTCTGACTCAGCAACATCTGAGCAGTGGCAGGAAACACGTTGTTTCCAGCTTACCTGCATGTCCCTCTTTATTAGCCACACAAATAAAAGCTAGCAATATCTACAAAGTCTAACCCATAATTTATGTTTCTAGAGAAAGGAAAAAGTATCACCCATCAGTGATTAGAAAAATGAAAAAATAGTCTACTCAAAATTATTAAAGGTAGGCCACCCAGAGGACACTTCCCAAACACTGTAGCACATCCCCTTATAGCTCTGGAGTCTCTTGCTGCTGACGGTCTCTCCCTTCCATGCTCCACCTCAGGGGACCTCCTGACACTGCATGTTGGTGCCTTCCTTCTCCCTCTCCATATCAGAAACATTTGAAAGCTTAATTCCTCTGTATGCGCCTGTCATAGAGCCAGGAACACAACAGGAAACAAAAATGTTTGCTGTCCTGTCCCTAAAATCAGATTCGTGATTTTTTTCTATCACAACACCTGCCCTTTTCATACTGAGTTCTTCGGCGACTCCTTGTGATTTACTTTCTCTGCCCATCCCACTTTTCAGATCTCATTCTGAAGACCTATGTCTTCCTTAGTTTGGATCAGTAGCAAAAACTAGGACAAACTGTACATTGTTGCCTTGACTGTGTGACATTAAGACCCTCCACACACACACACAATGACCATAAACTTTACATCTTCTGACATGGCAATAGAGCATTGCAAGTATGGGTGAAGGTCTAGAGAGCCGGAGAAGGGGATGTGTGATGGAGCAGCCTTGGTGAGACACTCTGGAATCTCCTCACAAGTAACCCAGGAACGTACTGTGCAAACAGTAATTCTACTCCAAGACTCATGCCCGGGAGAACGGGAAAAAGATGTACAATCAAAGGTTCACACACACATGCTCAGAGAGTCAAAAGGTAAACTATTCAAAGTGCATTATCCAATGTGCACAAATATATGATTGCTACAGAAGGGAATGATGTTTTATTGTAAAAGAGTATGTAAACATGATTTGTACTGTGGAATGACCAGCCTTACAGGCGATGGTATGCTGACTGAACCAGTTACAGGAGACTTCACATCGCATGATTCCCATTATAGGAAGCATCCGGCACAGGCAAATCCTTAGGAAGAGTAGATGGCTTAAGCCTGGGGACCAATGGAAGGATGAACAGAGGATATTTAGAGAATAAGGAGTGACCCTTTGTGGTAATGAAAATGAACTGTGTTGGTATCCAGCGACATGGATGGTAGGTGAACTGCATAGTATGGGAATTACACCTTAATAAAGTGTGGCCATTTACAGTCCACACTCCCACCACCCATAAAATCAAATAATGAAAGTATCAAGGAGTACATGTGGATACCAAGAAACAGTACTAATGGGTTTTTTCCTCTGTCTCCATGGATAAGGAAGGGTCACTAGAATGCAGTGGTACCACTGTGAAAGGCATTCAGTCAGGCTCTTCAAAAGTTCCTCTTAAGGCAATGGGAGTTCCCAGATGACACTGCAATTCAGGGCTGGGTGTGCCTGGAAGAACAGAATATAGTTTTGGTATACCTGGGAGAACAGAGTGTATTTTTGTTCTTCATAAAAATGTTTCCTCGGTGCTCACAGTAGTATTATGTACTGAAACCAAAACTAAAGATCAAATGTCCATTAGGTAATGGATGAATTTTAAAAAGCATTTCTATAATGGAATACTATTCACCTACAAAGTGAGGTGCTGGGACTTGGGATATATATAGTTCAGTGATAGAGCATGTGCTTAGCATGTACAAAGTCCTGGATTCAATCTTCAACATTGCTTCCCCTGAAAAAAAAAAAACGATGGGTTGACATGTGCTAAGGTGTGGATGAACTTCAAAGACAATTACACTACATAGAAGAAGCTATTTGCAAAGGTGGTGTCCTGCAAGTTTCCATGAGAGATGGTTCAGTGGATAGATGTGCTTGGTACGCATGCATGAGGACCTGAGTTCAGATCCTACCACCCACATAAAAGCTACGTGTGGCTAAATTTGCTTGTACCATACTGTGAAAGAAAGAGATCATCTGCCATTGTCCTCTAACCTCTGTGTGTATGAGAGAGAAAGAGAGAGGGAGAGAGAGATTCTATGTATATAAAATATCAAAAATAGGTGGAAATGGGGAGGACAGGAATGACCCTGTACGCCAGCAGGCTTCACTGGGATGGTGGAGATGTTCTAAAATGATACAGTTGTCACTGTTGTATAACACTGTGACTGTACACTGAAGGGAGCCGGAACAAGGGGATACATGGATAAAAAAAGACTTCGTTCTATGAAAATAAATAAATAATTGCAACTTTCTGTATGTGAATTATACTTCTCCAAACTGCCAAATAAAGCAATAGCAAACATCAGAAAAAGAAAGCTGTACTTTAAAAAATACTATAACATAGCATAAAAGACCCCACTGAGGTGTTGAAATCATCCTGCAGCTTGTGTATAATGGTGAAGTCACAAGACTCTGTGCATGTGTTAAAGTCATATGACTATACCACTGTACACTTAAAAATCTATTTGCAAGCTATTATGTGAAGCCTTAGTTGGAACTACAAACTGGCATACATGATCAACTGCATGTAACCTAGTTCAACTAACTAGTACTCCCTCTACAGCTTCTGCTTGCAGTAGATGGGAATTAACAGAGACCCACACTTCAGCAATGTGCCAAGAGTGAGTGACTTCTGAGCACTCAGTCCTAAAGAGCAACACCTCCCTCAAGGATCCAGGACCCATGGAGAAGGGAAAGCAAAAAGAATGCAGGCCAGTGGGGATGGGTGACTCCTGGGAAACTGTGTTCCAGAGACAACAGGACTGATGGACATAGGAGCTGCCAGAGACTGTGGCAGCTCACACAGGCCCTGCACTAGGTCCAAGCTACACATGGTGCCAGCACTGAGAAAGAAGTGGACTCAGGGTCCCTCCCCTAACCAGGAAGCTATTTAAAAGTGACACCTACTGGAAAAGGAAAATTTGTTTTCTCCAGCAGAGTGTCATTGGTTGTATAAACCACACACTCTGAGGCAAACATCATGCCATGCCTCACAGTAAATGGCCAACACGAATGAACTCCATGTTGTGAGTATGTCTGTCTGTGTGTGTTGGGGGCTGTTTAGTAGACTTTGTTTTGTTTTGGCATTTTTGTGTGTTTTGGTCTTTTGCTTATTTATTTTGATTTTTCTTTTGTGGAGTTTATTTACCTTTTTGCATTTTTGTTGTTTTGAGAGAAAGAACATCAGGCTGAGGGAGTAGGTAGGTGGGTGAGGATCTGGGAGGAGTTGAGGAAGAGGAAGGAACATGATCAAAACATATTGGACCAAAAAGAAATTTTTTAAGCCGAGCAGTGATTGGTGGCACATGCCTTTAATTCCAACACTCAGAAAGCAGAGGCAGGCAGATCTCTGAAAGTCTGAGGCCAGCCTAATCTATAGAGTGAGCTCCAGGACATCCAAGGCTACATAAAGAAACCCTGTCTCAAAAGAAAGAGAGAGAGAAAGAAAAATAATTTTTAAAGATCCCTCTCTATTTGCAGCAAGACCACTGAAGCTCAAAGAACCAATTGGAAAAGCTAGTGGCCTGGCTGCCTCCTGTGGCTGAAATGTGAGCCAACAAGAAGACACTACAAAGGAAGGAGCATGTAATTGTTTTTTCTTTACGCATGAAGCTGAGTGACTGACGCAGTGGCCGGACTTTAATTACAAGTGCTACGTCTCCTTTCATGACTGACCTGATATCTATGCCATGTGTGGCTCATGACTAACAAAGGCCTGCGTTTTCAAGAAAAATCAGAAAAGCTGAACGTCTTTCTGTACCGACCCAGAGCTCAGCCTTCAAAATTCCCTGAGCTTTGCAAACAGGAAGTATGATGGGGAGATGCATGTTTCTAGACAAGAGGCCTGCATGAAAGGGAAGCTTTTGGTGAAAGGAGTCCAGAAAGAGTAGCCAAGAAAATGTGGAGATGGTCCTCCAGTGTCCTGAGGCCCAAGAAGGCAGCAGAGACTCCAGCCGCTGGAGGCCAGCTACACTTGCTGTCCAAACACGAACCAGCAAGAGCTCTCCGGTTCAGGAGATCCAGGCACTGAGTAGCCTGGGACACTCTCCAGAGCTCTAAAATTCCGAGGCTGTGGCTAACCACAGGTAAACAAAATAATTCTTTCAAAAATTCTCTTTAATTATAGTTTGCTAATTATGGGATCAGGAGTGACTGGGAGAAATGGAGGTGTCAGTGGGCAGTGGGGACTCTGCTTAGCAGGCTGTACGCTCCCGGCAACTGAATGGGACTTAATGTTAGCCGGGTCAAGACCCATGACATGGCTCAGAGGGGCCAAGCACTTACAAGCTGCAAAAGTCTGACGACCTGAGTTCAACCATCATAACCCAAATAAAAAGCTAGGTATGGTGGTACACATCCCTAACCCCAGAACTCTCACAGAGAAAGGAGAGGCAGGGACAGGAAAACCTAGCTTCTGACTGGCCAACAAGCTGCTATGCACAGAACAATCTTGCAGAAACAATGAGGGACCTGCCTTCAGCATTGTGAAGGAGAGAGCTGATTTCCAAAAATGTCCTCTGACTTCTGCACAGGTGTTGTGGCATACACACAAATAATTATATAAATTAAATTAAAAATGCTTTAAAAAAGGAAAGAAACAAAAAAAGAGATACCACAAAGAAAATAAAATTTTCTATGCTAAGGATTAGTTTCTTTTGAGAACTCCAAAAGTCACACTTGCCCACTGACCTCTTCTATCCCCTTTGCTCCACCCTCTGTGGGACTGTGTTTAATGTACCACACCACAGCTCTAAAACACTGGCGCTTTTCCTTCTGCCCTCTGAGAACAGTTCATCAAGGTATTTTCTGTCAAGAAAGAAGCCATCCTTTCTCCATGACTAATGCACAAACACAGTTGAATCTGTCTCAAAGACTCATTCACTTTAGAGTCTAATTTGAAAGATCTCATTCCCAGAAGTCTGTTTTAATAATAATCTTGTCAAGTTTTCATGTGACTCCGTATGTCAATCAATATCTTCATATGTCTCTTTGCAATATCTTCTCCACAACGAGGACAAAAATGAGGATGAAAGATGCCTCATCTGAACCGACTGAGTTACATTAAAAACCTCATCAGCAAATCAGGTGTAGTACCCAGTCCATTTATACCACAAAAGTCCTAGTGCTAGGACTTGGTCCTTGTTGGCCAAGGTTATCTATTGCACTGAGAGCCCTCTACCTGTGGCATGTCTAGTACCTTCCCATTGTACCTCCGTGGAAATTCTCCTGTGGTTTTAGTTGATTATAGGCTCTTCATTTAGCATCATCTCTGGGCTTCCATTTTCTCAACTCTACAAAGAGGTGGGGGAGTGGGAGGAGAAACACATTTTCATCATTAACATTTCTTTGAATTCCACTAGCCCTTCACAGTTGCCGAGGAAGCCTCCAGACCTAATCATACAATCATCTGTGTCTTTCCCATCTCCAATTTGGCTTTCATCTTGTGTCACTCTGGTGAAGATTACCATGGTCTATGTTGTTTGCTGGGGTATTGGAAAACAAACCCAGAGCTCTGTTAGGCAAGTGCCCTACCATTGAGTTATGTAACATCTACAGTAAGAATCACTTGTGTGTCACATACCACTAAAGAAACAAAGGCCCTTAAGAATGGGGACATATTATATCGCAGGCTTAAACACAAACATTTACTCTTCCCCAGGAAGTTATCAGAAGGGAGAAAGTGCCTGATTGATGTGAAAGAAGCAGAATGAAAAGTCCTTCTAAGATCAGGCCTACCTTCCTTAGTGGCTGGCTTCCGTACTTACAGTGCAGGATGATCAAGGAAGCTAAAGATATTGCATTCAAGTTCCAGGTATACAGAAAAGGAAAGAGAAGGGGCTTTAAAATAAGCATGCCACCTTACTGTACCAACCCCTGTGAAAGCCTTCCTAGAGACCCACATGGACATTTATATTTGATTTCTAATAATCAAAATATATAAGATGACACAGGCGTGCCAGAAACTAGGAAGTGTGGCTTTTAAATGAATACATTTCTGACTTCATTGATACCAGAGTGCATTCCTGCCTTCAGTGCCAGGGTTCTCCAGGTGTAGTTAACACAGACCAAATGCCAGGTAGACAACCAATAGTGCCAGCCAGGACACTCTTGTGTTTCCTGGGGAACCCTAAACACCCAGTGAGGGAGCCTGTTAAATACTGTTGGCTTGCTATGACTGTCATCAGGAGGTGATCTGACCTGGGAAGCTCCTTTGTTTTCAGCTTCCATAAGCAAGCATCCCATAGACTAGTCCTTGGTGCAGGAGATAGGTAAATAAGAATGTTTTCTCCAGCCTTTGTGCATGTCAAGTTCGTCAAAAGTATTGACATCTTCTCTTGAAAATTAGTTACATGTGAAAATGGGAAAAGTTATTTCAATTTTCAAAACCACCATGACTTCTCCATTTGATTAGAGGTGAAAATGTACTGTGCCATAGTCTGTCCCCTGACTCTCCTGCTCCCAGATTCAAACAGGCTGACAGGAAGAAGCTATATCTGAAGGAGCCATGGTAGGTCATGGTGGCTACCTGCTGTGTTCTAATTATGCCAACAACCCATTATTTCCCA
>PVIH01007351.1:50040-101459 GCA_004025045.1 Sigmodon hispidus
GGGGGGGGGGGGGGGGGGGGGGGGGGGGGTGGTGCAGACGTGCGTAGCACTTTCGGCAGATCATCTTGTCACAGTTGTACTTCTGCGCAAGCTGACGTAGGGACGGCTCGATGATGCCACAACGCAGCCGAAGCACCAGGTGCAAAGTGGACTCTTTCTGGATGTTGTAGTCCGACAGGGTGCGGCCATCTTCTAGCTGCTTGCCGGCAAATATCAGCCTCTGCTGGTCAAGTGGGATGCCTTCCTTGTCTTGGATCTTGGCCTTGACATTCTCGATGGTGTCACTGGGCTCGACCTCAAGAGTGATGGTCTTGCCCGTCAGTGTCTTCACAAAGATCTGCATGTTGGCGTCCGCTCGGCCGCCTTGTTGAAGAGAAAGAGGACGGCGGAACCGGAAACCCCCGACTCCCCTCTCAGAGCACCTGCGCCACATTCCTTGTTTATAAAAAAAGAAATGCACCTCCCCTAAATGCTTATTCAGTGAACAATAGTGTTCAATGAGAAGCACAAGGACCAGCAGATATCACCTTATAATGCTGCTGTATTGTTAATTTGCAGAATCATAAATTCACATGGCTAATTCCTAAGTAAGTACAATAGCTTTAAGTTCATTTGAGTGGCATGTCACCTTATGACGCACTTAACACAATTATGACATATTTATTAAGCACAATTTGAGGGTTTTTGTTTTTTGGGTTTGTTTGTTTGTTTGTTGTTTTAGAAAGGGTTTCTGTAGTATGAAGTTTCTGGCCTGAACTTTTAGGCCTAGCCCTGAAATTCAGACCCTCTCTCAGCCTCACTGCCACTTAGGCCCAAATAATCACACAGATGCTTGTATTAATTACACTCAGCTTGATGATTGACCTAGGGCCCAGGCATATAACTTGCTAACTCCCTCATTTTAACTCAACTCATCTTGTTCAGCCATGTGGCTCAGTACCTTTTCTTAGAGTAGCATAGTTGTACTCTACATCTGCTGGCTTCTCCGCTGGTTTCTCTGGTGTCTCTCTGGCATCTCTGCTTGTTCTTCCTGTTTCCAGAGTTTACTTAGTCTGGTAGCCCTGCCCAAACTTCCTATCTGCCTCCTGCCAATCAGCATTTTTATAAAACCAGTAGGTGGGACAATTATTACAATGTAACAACATAATCCCACTACAGGTTTCTCTGTATAACCACCCTGACTGTTCTGAAAATTTCTCTATAGACCAGGCTGGCCTCAAACTCAGAGAGGTGTGCACCCCCAGCTTGAGAATTGCTTTTAACAGGCAAAACAAAAGCAAAAACAAACCAACATACTGAATGTCCTCAATGGCTAGTCTTTTTGCTTTAAGTAGCATCAGAAAAGCTAGGTATGGTGACAAGGGCCTTTAATCCTACCACCTGGGAACTAGAGACAGATATATCTCTATGAGTTTGAAACTAGTATGATCTACACAGGGAATTTCAGGCCAGTCAAGGCTACCTAGTGAGAAAAACCCTGTCTCAAAAATTAAACAAACAAAAAGAGTAGCCGCAGTGGGTGGCTCATACCTTGATTCTAACACTAGGGAAATGATGGCAGGAGAATCAAGGTCATCTTTGACTACATAATCTGAGGACCCCTGAGCTACATATATCCTCATCAGCAGCATTTGAGAAGGAGGTCTCGATCATCTGGAACCAAATCTCTTGCAAAGCGGATGTGGACAGTCAGGTGGGTGCCTGGAGCTACACTATCAGCTAAGCACAGCCTTCTTCCACACATCATTTCACACAATAGAACAGTCTTTGCTTTTAGATCATTGGTTTTTTTATTTTTAGTACTCACTAGAATTTAGGGCTTCCTAAAACTCACATTGCTAGCCTCTTATATTCATCTCATCAGGTGTGTGGGGCTGGAGAGTCTCTATACCCACAAGCTCCCAAGTGAGGTGCTGGTGAGAAAGGAACACTGAGAGATGCTCAGTTACTCCATTTTTTATCTTCTATATCCATATTTAATCTTATCTGCTACAGATCATCTTTACTCAGGGAAAGCTTTGTACCTCTCAAGCTGCATCCCCAGGACCATTCAGGATATTCCCAGAAGTGCATTGCAAGCAGGGCTCAAAGTAAGCAGAAGATAGGGCCTTTGATGTAGCTGTCCTGTCACTACACCTAACCAGACTCATGCACCCATGCAGAATATTCTAATTTTCACCCAAAACTACAAAGGATAGATGGGACTAAAAGTCTGACTGAAAGGGTGCATAGAAATCCAACAGTGAACTGCCCAGCATTCAGCACTCAGGAGAATGGGAGAAGATTGAAGTTGGAAGGAATGTTAACTATCAAACTTACCCCCTCTACCCTTTTCTTACTTTAAAACTTAGGAATCTAGAGAGGTGTCTCAGCAGTTAAGTGCACTGACAAAGGACCTATATCTGGTTCCCAGCACCCAAATGGTAGCTCATACATCTGTAATTCCAGTCCAAGGGGATTCGATGCAGTCTTCTGGCCCCAAGGCACTGCACATGTAGGACACTTATATACATATAGGCAAAACAACACTCAGACACATAAAATACAGAATAAATCTTTCTTTTTAATTCAGAAAAGCAGGGCTCACAGATGCTTCAAAAAATATTCAATGCCACACAATAAATTATAAGAGACTACAGGATCATGATCTGATCCAACCAAGACCATATACAACATGAGTTAGGTCTAATATGATATACTTGTTCCTCAAAAACCACATGGTGAAACCATGCATGTTTATTTTCCATCCATATTATCATTAGCAGGGGTGGAAAGTTCTTAAAATGTCAGGTTTGTGTGTGTAAGAAATTAAACCCATAGTGACTTACCAATGTGACTTTTGTTCCCAGCAGACAGTATTAAATGAACATGACTAAGGTATTCATTCATGCATTTAGTGGCATATGTGAGGGTCTGCGTTCTCCACCAGTTCATCCCTCTCGGGATTCTAGTGGCCATTTACTCTAATTGTAACAAACAAAGGTTGATGGCTGGAATCACTACTTAAGTAGAAATTGTTTAATATGTATATTTTGGGGCTACTACTTAACCCTCAACCTCCCTCCAGTGCCCAGAAGACAGGCATAGGGGGGATCGCTGTATCTTCTTGTTCCTCTTCTCAATGTAGCCATACTGAATCAATCTCCCTTTTCTGACTTTTACTGTTAATTTAGCTGTTTTAATTGGTGTATGGGGAGATGGTGATCAAACCTGACTTATTGGGGTACACACTGTGATCCCAAATCCTGTTTCACAGTGATTCTGCAAAGCCATTAACAAAGAAGTACATGAGAGGCCCAGAAAAATATTTTGCTACTAAAATGAACATTGTAGCTAACTAGTCAATATACCTCTATCTCAAAATACCACATTGCGTGGTATAACCTGTCTACCTATGTACCGTAGATTTGGTTAACCTCATTTGAATTGTCCTTGAGAGTAAATAACTTTAGGAAAAGTTAAAATGAATGAAAGAATTGGATAATAGCAACTGGTAGTGTTGCCGCCTTTCAGAGCAGCACACTGAATGCAATAATCATTTGTTAAAAAAAATATAACTGCAAAACACGATCTAAGTAGATAATATGGCTTTAATGCTTGTGTCTCTCAAAATGCTTATGTTGGAACTTAAATCCAAATGTGATAGATAAAGGACTGAGGCCTGTAGGAAAAAGATTCTGTCTTGAATAGCATTGTCAACCTTAGGAAAAGGGTGATGTGTGTGTGACTAAGCCTTTCTTTCTTCAGTCCACATATCGCGTGAAGACACAGCATTCATCTCTCCTCCAAAGGATACATCTATAAGGTACCATATTGAAACACCACTCAGCCCTCAGCAGACACTAACCTTTAACCTTGTCTGAGTCTTGACTTAGGATTTTGCCAGAAGTCAATATATGCTCTTTATGAACCACTCTGTCTCCAATCCTTTTTTTAAAAATAACAGTGCTAATGAAGTATGTAAGATACTTTTTAAAGCAATAAAAATAAAAAATAGCTAATTTTATAATGCTGAAGAGTATCATTTCTCAACCTTTCTAGACATCATAGAACATCTAGTTCCAACCTAGGTCCACTCAGCAATGGGTGGTAAGATAGAGCAATGAACTACAAATGTCTGAAAGTGCTCAAGGAACATATTCTTATTTTTAAACACACTTGGAGGGGCAAGGCAGGAAAAAAACACACTATTTTTACCCTTTTGGTAACATAATCCTTAAATTTAACACATTTATAATCTGCCTGCCTCCCTGCCTCATCTTCAGTGTCTGTGGATGATGGGGAAAGGTGTGAAATTTAGAGCATCTAGAGGCTACTATCACTCTCCATTCTGGGTGGGTAAGCATTTACAATGTTTACATTTTATGAGGAGAAATGGTCAAAAAAAAGTCATTGATTTGACTGACTTCCAATAGTATCTTAAGCAATGCCAAAATTGAGTCTCAACCCTTCTAACTACTTCCAATTTATGGGAATTATTTTAGGAATTATGTGAAAAAAGAGCCTCTTTGGGAGTGGACAGTAAAAACAAAAAAGGTTGGTCAAAGACTGAATTTCAGGGAGGACAGCACTGCAGGAAGTGATGTCCGCACACACCGGAGCTGGCTGAGCTGATGGCGGCTTCTACAGCAAGCCTCGGCATGATGTTCCCACTGCCCTATTCCACTCACCCTGCCTCACACTACTCTCCCTTTGCATCCATGCTTCCAAAGCAACTCTTCACTCCTGGGAGAACACTATGAACACCTTTACAACCCCCAGAACTCGGCCAGAAGCTCTCCTCTAAACACCTGGTCCATCCTGGCATCACATCTAGATGTGACTCTTTATCGTGGGTTCTGTGCATTCATGTGAGCACTGTTCTATATCTTCTGTTTGAACTGATCAAGAGACGATCTTTTTTCTTTAGTGGGTTTTATGCTCATCACTCCATATTTCCTGCTCTCCCCCTTAGCCCAAGCAGGAAAAGCCTACTCAACTACCTGTACACAAGAGGACTGAGTTCGTCTCAGATGCTGCTTTTGTGCAGGCTAGAGGATCTTAAAACGGTCTGGGAAAGGTCTGGAGAGCAGCCTTGAGGAAGCCACAAGGGCAGACAGGCTTCAGAGTTGCTATGGTTACTAAATATCTAACGCTCTAGCCATCTCCTCCGTACAAGGTAACCCTTCTCTGTGAAGCAAAAGATACACAGGTATTCATACCCAATCTACCACATGAGCTGACAGACAAGGACTTAGTCACATCAACTATTTGTCACAGGCACAGTCAAGTCAGGGGCCACCAAGGGCAGTGAAGGGAACAGGCATGGAAAGCTGCTGGGTAGACCTTTAAGATTAGAATGTGATAAACAGACATAAGTTGGAGCTGGTATTCGCTGTGCTTTCTGAGTGTGGTTATGATGCTCTTTATTTCTGTTTTTCCTTGACTCAGAATTCAACATCACGACGTTTGTTCCTGTGGCTCTTGATGCCTTGTTTCCTCAACGATGAAGACACGCCTGAGCAATGGGGAAAGCAATCGGCTGGGACCCAAGCAGGAGGGTCTCCTCCTTCCACCTCAGCCACAGACTATGGTTTCCTAGGCTCCAGATGGTGATCGTGATTGTTAAAAAGCAACCGTTATCCCTGTTAATGAGGATAATGAAACAGAACGATTCATGAGCACCCACAGCATATGGAGCCTCTACAAAACACAGCTTTGCTGGGAAATGAAGTTTTCCACACCAGTGAGTTTTCTGGAAAATTAGGGCTTACCTCTTCAATATTTTTTTTCTGAACATATTAACCATTTGGATTGGAAATATGTGTCAAATATGTAATACATCTTCCTATGTTGCTGAATAGCATAACAAACACTATACAAACTTGTTTTTTCTGGATGTCTCATTTTAAACATGTACTCAAGCAGTAGGAGAAGGCCTCATCTATTACATATGCGAGTTTATTAGAAAAGTGGCCTGCTTTGCCTAGATTTATCAAAATGCAGTATAGTTCTTTGCACCCGACTTAAGTAGGAACCAGGGCTTTTCTACCTTGACTTTTCATCCTCCAGCCTTGCCACTCAAAAGATGGCCTCTAGAATAAGAAATCAAGACCAATTGGGACTTAATCAGAAGCATAGACTCTCTGGCCCCAGCCCAGCCCCACTGAATGAATTGGTGTCTAAGTTTTAACAAGATGCTAGGATGATTCATATGCACACTAAAGTGAGTAAGCACAATTCTCCAGCTGTGCTGCCAGTAGGTTCCTGACCAGTTAACAACAGTAGTATCTCCTGCATACACTTGCCAGAAACCCAAAAGGGTCCAGTTCAGGCCTTAGATCAGAGTCTCCATGGACTAAATAAAGCCCAGCCATCTATTTTTATCCCACCCTTTGGTTAATATTGAGATGCACCAAAGTTATTAGTGTCCAGCTCTGGGTCTGGCTCATAGGACTCAGCATTTGTTAAAAGAAATGGGACCTCTTGCATTTCTTTTATCTAAAAGGAAGAGACTCTCACATCTGATGTTCTAACAATGGTTAAGATCACCAGCTGGGAGCTAGGAATATAACTGAATGGTGGTGGAGTTCTGCCCAGCATGCTTTAGGATCTACATCCAATTTTCTACAATCAATTAACTAACCACTGGCTTTGCTAATGAGAAAAGGCTACATACAAAGGCCATGCATTGCATTACATTATTTTGCATAAAATGTCCTGAATAGGCAGAACCATAGAGGCAGAAAGTAAATGAAATAGGATGTATTTGGTAATGAGTACAAGGGTTTCTTTCTAGAACAAAGAAAATATAATGTGAAATTACATAATGGTGATGGATGCACAACATCATGAATATACTAAACTCAATATTTTAAAAGTGAAAATTAAATTGCACAATGGCTTACACATTTTGAAAGACTGAACTTATAGTGTTTAAATTATATATCAGTTTTAGGAAGATCTTAGGCTTTAGAATGAACTTTTTCAAATAAGATCAAACCCTGATCCTACCAAATAGTAGCCTTGTAACTTTGAAGAAGCTAATTAACCTCTCATAGTCTATTTAAAAATGATATTTATCAAAATATTAAGATATTGGTATATTTTGTAAGGTTTTTATGGAATTGTTTCCAGTTAAAAATCATCTAGTATTGGGGTCAAAAATCTAATCACCCTAAAATATGACATCAGGAGACTAGAATGTGCCACCCCAAAATATATCTCTTTAGATATTGACTATTCTGAGCTGGTTATTTTGAGAAACTGCAGACACAGGAGCAGCTCGGCAAGGCTTCCTCCCTGCAGGGGAAAATTTTATCTACAAAGGAAATTTTTATAAATGAAGGTCTGTACCAGGAAGTCTGCTTTTACTACCCAAGGGACTCTGATCTGCTTAACGAGACAAATTAATTCACTATTTATTCCCCCTTACCCTCTCATAATTTATCTCTGCCTGCTCAAGCTCTATTCCTTATCGCAGCTCTGGATTCTTTACAAGCTTTAGTTATCCAGCCATTTACTGGGGATTCACACATCTATGAGATGCTTATATATTCATATGTTAGTAAAATGAGTTTTCTCTCAGAAATGCTTTAAGCCATTTCATGTGTAAACCAACCAAAGGACTGAGAAGAGGAAAGAAAAACGATTTGTTTTGTTTTGTTCATTGCTGTGGGGGTGAAAAGTGTGTAACACCTGGCCAGTCACCATCATGAGGGTCACAGGGGCTCCTCCTAACACAAAGGGCACCTTAGCAGAGGAAAAGGAGAACAGATTTATTACAAGCCAAAGTTATACATGACATGAGAATCCTCAGGGTTAGGGATACAGATCTCTGGGAGAGCCTAGCATGTGTGGGGCCTAAGGTTTCTTCCCCAGCACACTTACAACACACACATACAGAGAGAGAGAGAGAGAGAGAGAGAGAGAGAGAGAGAGAGAGAGAGAGAGAGAGAGAAGAATGAGTAGCCATATAGAAAGGTATTTGACTTTTATAATAATATTCTGAGGGTAAACCCAGCATAAATGGTAGTTCAGATTCCCCTTGGCCTCTGGTTACCAGTGTAGGGCAGGAGACTTATTATATGGAGAATTTTTAGAAGCGAAGAGAAGTGAAAGCATAGGCTTTTACAGTTTCATGGATTGCTTTGGGGAGAGGCATTCCGGGTTCTATGACTCACCTTGGAGAAGACAAATTCAAATTTCTGTGATGTGCTTTTGCAGGAGTGGGGGAACTACACAAATGTATGACCTATGAGGAGGAAGAACATCTAAAAGACCTTGCTTCTGATGCTTTCCAGTCTCCTCAAAGAGCCCAGCATTCCACGATGCTTTTCTTTGGGATGTCATCATCTGTGTCAACAAATTTCAAACTTTGAAATGTACAAATACTGTCAAATGAATTTAAGAAAATGAGTGCTCCTTAGACTTTTCAGATTTTTGAGTCTGGGTTATAACTTCAGAATCAGCAGCTGTAGCAAGCCTGCCATCCTAATTACAGATGTTCTATGTGAGGCACTTGGACAAATGTTTCTAAAAACCTCTTCCTGATTGTTAGTATTCATTGTCAATTTGATAAGAATCTAGAATCACCTGGGGGAATAAGGCTTTCAGAATGCCAGGGCAGGAAGACCCGCCCATGTGGGCAGAGTCCTGGCTAGAATCCTGGACTACATAACTGGAGAAACAGAGTTCAGCAGCAGCAGCAGTAGCAGCAGCAGCAGCAACAACAGCAGCAGCAGGCAGCAGCAGCAGCAGCAGCAGCAGCAGGCATTCATCACTCCCTGCTTGTGTCTGTGGATGAAATGTGATCAATGGTATCTAGCTTGCGCTGGTAGAACTTCCCCACCCAAAAGGCCTATACCCTTGAACTGTGAGCCAGAATATACCCTTTTCTCCCTTAAGAGTATTTAATCATAGCCAATTGATTCTTGATCAGGGAAAAAATAATGTTTTTAGAATTGTTATTTTCCATTTATAATATTGAAAGCAGAGACTATAGTTCCTATTCTTACACACAGATACACACACACACACATGAGGGAGATGTCGGATAATTCGTAATTTTTCTTTTTATGAAGCCATCAGAGAACTGAGGCTAACAGGCAATGAGGGAACTCAAATTTAAGAAAACATAAACCCCTGAAAAAAAAAAAAGAAGAGAGAGACATAAATAAGCACTTGGTTACCAAGAAGATGTCACTCATCCCAGGTTAAAAAAAAAATTAAGCTTAAAATTTTAACAAATCGTAAAGTTTGAGTTTAGGTTAGCAAGAGATTGCCAGACCCATGTTAGAGATGACCCTCTCCCAAGCTCTTTCTACAGGCCTCAATGGTACACAGAGAAGAAACTGGAGAAGAATATTCTTCAACATTCCCCATATGGAACGGCCAAGAGAAAAGTAGCAGCCACCTCGTCAAATGCAGAGAGCAGCACTGGACCCTCACCTCTGGATTTCTGGACCCTCACCTCTGGATTTCTGGACCCTCACCTCTGGATTTCTGGACCCTCGCCTCTGGATCTCTCCAATAGAAAAAAATAGAGCTGAAAAAGTGGGTAGAAAAAAGGCAAAGCTTGTCAGTCTGTGTAGTACTAGTACTGCGGCTTGCAGAAGGGGTGAGAGGAGTGGACCAGTTTGCTAGCCACAGGAGTAGCGATATAGACGGGGCTGGCTACTGAGAGAGCCCTTAGTCCCATGGCCCACGATTGGAATGGCTGCCTGTGACTAGGACTCAGTGAAAACAAAAATATCTAATCCACCCCTACCATATCCCACCACCACAAGATGTTTGGCCTTTGTTCTTCAAAAAATAAAAATGTATAGGCAAAAAAAAAAAGAAAGAAAAACCAAAACATTGTCAGATGTAAGGCAATCCGCACAACTGGGACTTACATTTACCAAGGTGGGAGGGTATTCAAACGGAGAACTTAGCACACTGATTACTACATCAAAGTCTTCAACTGAAAAAGTGCATAACACACATGATAACATCACAGTTGGTTCCCACTGACAAACAGAAAGTACAGGCAGAATCAGCCTGGAAATACGAGAAACGAGCCAAGAAGAAGGAATAACGGTCTCAACCGGTACACAAAGAGGAGGAGGATTTGAAGGTGGCGCAATAGAAACTGTTAAATGCAAGTTCAGAGAACAAAGGAGCAGGTAATACAGAGAACACCTAAAACCCAGTGGAGAACTCCAACCCGCAGAGCAATAGTAGCATAACACACACATTATAAGTGGACTCTCAAGACAAGAGACAAGAGGAAAGAAACTGAAGGAATAATGTATTTAATTTTATCTTTGTTTACTCTTTTCAGTGCCTTTCATTTCTTTTGCAGATTAAAGATTCTGTCTGATATTGTTTTTGTCTGCCCAAAGAACATCCTGTAATAACCCTTTCATTGCAAGTCTGCTGGCAGTAAATTCAGTTTTTGTTTGAAGTATTTATCTCCCGTCATTTGTGTGTGTGTGTGTGTGTGTGTGTGTGTGAGTGTGTGTGTGTGTTGCACAAATGCATGCTGTTGCATGTACTCATACACACTGCAGAGGCCAGAGCAGACCGTCAGGTGTACTCCTCCATTGCTCTCCGATTACTGGAAGTTTGACCTTCCAGCTAAGGTAGCTGACCAGCAGACTCCTGGGCTCTACAGTTCCCTAGCCCCTAGTGATGGGGTTGCAGCATGCACAGCCATGCACAGCTTTTATTTGATTATAAAGATTCAAACTCAGGTCCTTATGTTTGCCCAGAAGTGCATATATTCAAGGAGTCATCTCCCCAGCCCTTCTACCGTCTTTAAAAGATGGTTATGCTTCATAAAAATTCTGAATTGACAGGATGATTTATTTTGGCTTTTGGTTTTATTTCTAGCTGTGTATGAACATCACTCCTTTGGTTTGGATAGTTTATGGCAAGCAATCTACTGTAACTTATCCTGTTATTATTACACTGACTTATTTGTGTGTGCATGTGAACACTGAGTGGGCATGCATACATGTGCACATATGTGGAAGTCAAGGACAACTACAAAAGCCAGTTGTCTCCTTTCACCGTGTAAGTCTCGGGAACAAACCCAGATAGATTGTCAAGCTTGGCGGCAATCACTTTGCCCACCAAGCAATGACTCTGACCTGCTAGAACCTACTTTAAGCCCAATGTCATATGTCTTTTCCCTCTAGTTACTTTGATTTTGTCTTTCAGTGGTTGAGAGTGTGTGTGTGTTGATGTGTCATACTTGGCTCTCTCAGTTTCTTGGTTCTATAGTTTAGTGTCTAAATTTCAGAGCTCCTTGGTGCTCATTAAGGTGTAGTGTTTGAACTTGGAACTGGAGAATGACTCAGTCTATCAGAAAGAGAAGGGGTAAGAAGTTTCAGAGGCAAGAGCTCAAGAGATGAAAAGGTGTAGCTAATGGCCTTCCAAGTACAGAGTGATCCTCATAGTTTAGACAAATGCAAAAAGACCGTTCTAAGATCTTTTTTAAAGTCCTGCATGCCTAAGATTCCAGCATTCAAGAATCAGAGACAGGAAGATGGTCTCAAGTTTGAGGCCAGTTGGGGCTATGTATGTAGTGAAACCTTTCTTGGAAAGAAAGAAAAGTGAAGGTACAGCCAAAAAAATTAGACAGATGGGCACATACTTTAGAGGTCTGTATAGCCCACAGTAAGTGTTTGTCCTTAGGTTACAGATTGGCTGGTTTTAAACAGAGGGTGACTGTGTGCTTAGATTTAAATTCTTATATCTTTATTTCAGATCATCCAACCTACAGGGTTCAGAAGTCAGGGCTACACATTTCCTTACATAATCTCACACAGCATTCTTTCTACCTGAAATGTTACCAACAAGCCAGGTAGCTTTAGGAAGGATTGTCATCACTTTGGTGTCTGTTGTTACAGTTTGCTTATTTTTATCTGTGAAAGGAGGGACAAAAGCCCCACGGTGAGGGTCCTACTAAGTGAGGATTAAATGAGGCAGTGTCTGTGGTGGGAGACTCCTGTGCTTACACCAGTCACCCCCAGCTAGGACAACAAAAGGAGGGTGTGCAACTGCTAGATGGGGGTCTTGATTGGGTTCTCTGGATTCTTCTGTCACCCCTTCCTTCACCGTGACGGCAGGTCTGTCTTCACTTAGTGGAAGATAAAAAAAACATATGCATGAGCTGAGTCACCCAGGTCATATCAATCAAGGCTACCCTAGATGAACTGACGGCCAGCCCATCCCCAGATATGTGAGCAGCCCTCACCCAAGATCAGCAAAGCCACCTAGCAGACCTCTGGTCTTGTGAGCAGTAGGCACACACTATCATGTGTCACTGAGGTTCTGTGGTTGTTGGTTTTGCAGCATTATTTCTACAACAGATAACCAGTGTGAGGCTGTGCTCACAAACTGAACAGTGCTGTATTATTATCACTAGGAAGAGGATGTGCATGCTACATAATTCTGATTATGTATTATCCCTTAATCTGTGATACATTATATTCTCTAAAATGTTACAGAGGGTTACAGAATCAAACTTTAATTTGGGTAGAACCTTGGACACGCTCTATCATTCTTCTTGGGCATGGCGTCTCTTCCTTTTTCATTTACATTTTCTTTTGTCTGTCTAACGGACTTGTTCACTCAAGCACCCCTCCCCCCTAACAGTTTTGAGCCATCATCCATGAATCCTGCCCTTTTCCCTATGTAGACAGCACAGGAGGCTGCAGCCAGTTCCATCCTTGACCCGCTGCTTCTCCATGGTGGCATCTGTTAGCAATGCTGTGTTGTGATTTGCAATTATTTTCTCAGATGCATTCAGCATGCAGCCACTTTGACAAGCTAAAAGCTGCTAATGCAGGATCATTTATTACGTTTTCATGCATACTGCATTAATCTTAAAGATCCAGCTTAATGCACACAATGGCATCTTCTCTGAATACAGAAGGGCTAAGGTACAAAGGCTTATGAAGTAAGCATCTTCCTAAATTTCCCAAGGACTGGAAGGCCAGAGGAATGAATTGGAAGAGAAATGCTGCAAGCTGTTTTCTATTTTCTAAAGGAAGTAAGGAATTATTCAGCCAGACACAGGGCTCTTTCGGGCACCTCACACATTGTTATTGCTGAACAAATGGTTATTATTATTCTTAGCAATGAAGTGACTAAGGATGGGCCTTTTCTTCCCTAAAAGGTATAGGAGTGTTTCCAGGTCCCATTTCTACATCCTGAATGGTATGTTCATCTTAACAGCTAAAGAATCTTCCCCCTCCTCTAACCTAGAAGGCAGGAGGCAGGATGCCTGTCTAGAAAGATGACAAATCAGACATGACATACATACAGACTCATTACTTCTGTCATATTTCTCCTCTTAACTTTTCTCAGCAATTAAGGTCTCCATGAGCTCCCACTCCTTTTCAAATCCCGCTCATGAGGCAGTTGTAATTAAATCTTGA
Organism: Sigmodon hispidus; assembly: GCA_004025045.1. Classification (NCBI taxonomy): domain Eukaryota; kingdom Metazoa; phylum Chordata; class Mammalia; order Rodentia; family Cricetidae; genus Sigmodon; species Sigmodon hispidus. Next base: position 63,450 of record PVIH01007351.1, read on the forward strand.
TTTCCCAATACCTCTGCAACGTAAAATAACCTTTTTTTAAAGAAAAGTTTCCTTCTGGATTTCTCCCAATACTTTTCTGACTCAGGCTTCGATGGTCATGAGACCTTTTCCCCCTTCCACTAAGTGGTAATTCAGAAGAAGCTCCACCTCCTCCAGGAAGTTTTCTGGGAGTACTTAGCCTTCTCTCCTCCGGATACCCTCTCTCTCCATCCTCCTTCATGCTTCTGGCCTTTTTTACCCTCACGTACACTATAAACACTTGTAGTCATCAGTACCATCTCCCAAGCTCAGCCTCTGAGGTGGAGACAGGGCCATCCTCAGCTGACTCTCCTGGCACCATTGGCAGAGGAGGGAGGGAGGACCACAGCAGCCGCTCTTTGGGTTCCCCTGAGAGCACTGTCAAGGAACTGAGCCTTAATGAATGTTGCCTTTGTTCCCCGCTTGTTAGCATCACAAAGAGTGTGAGAAGCGATTTACCTGAGGATGTAAGACCTGGGTTCTTCTAAAAAAAAAAAAATCCTCCAATAATCTCTGCAAGAATCCTCTGGTTCCTGACTTGCAGCCACATTTGTACTCAAAACCTCAGGGCACATCATAAAGAAATACAAAACTAAGTCTCAGGCTATAAGAAAAGACTTAAATATAGCATATGTGTATAAAATATGAACTAATTTTGTATCACACTGTATAAGTGCCAAATAAATCTGAAACACAATACAAGCTAGAGGAGGTGTTGGGGTGGGAGAGAAGCTAGCACTGGAAGGCCTGTGGGGGCAGCTTGACCTGCGAAAGCAGCCAGCTTCGAGTGTCCAAAGGGACCAGAGGGAGAGAGAGAGGCAGAATAAGTACCTTCATAGAACCCCTAAAACAAAGGGCTGAGCATGCTGGCACTGTCTATTTAAACTAACAAGAACTGTAAGAAGGTTTGCCTGGTTGGGATAAAACTCTGTGATCAGAAAAAATGGGAAATTAGGTTCCAATGTCAAGACAAATAATCTTCATTTTGTTTCTCAATAAAAAGAACCTGCCTTAGTTACCTATTTTTAACAAGCCCTATTAAATCCGTGTCCTGAACAGGAAGTGTGCGCTTATGTTGAGAATGTGCAGTGTCATAATAATTCAGCCACCACCGGTTATTCTTTTAAGATCTCCATGTTAACCCCTAGCTAGCCAGGCTGTCCCTCCAGTCTGTGGGTTACCACTTCCCCCATCATATGGACTGTGCACCCACTCTGTAATCCCTGTGCTGATCTCCCCGCTTCCCTCAAAACTGAAGCAGAGGCAATTCCTAACTTCAAAGGAAATACTTTTACTTCAACCCTCATCTACAACTGCCGGCTCTGCTTCCATTTCTTAGAAGCTGTACTTCTCGCCTGGGGCTTCCAGCAAGTTCTAGAGCCCTGCAGTCTTTATTAAGCATGTTCTATGTGTTTGTGTGGCCTGCCCACAAGTGTGCAATACACGCGCATGTACTCTCCCTTATCCCCTTGAGATGAGTTCTCAAGGTGGAGCCTGTAGATTTTAGGCTAATCTGGTGACCCGTGAGTCCCTTTTTGCCTTCCAGTGTTAGGATTATTAAGGGACAGTGGAGATCTGAACTGTCAGGCTGCTTGCACAGACAGCATTCTCAGCCATGAAGCTCTCTCCCCATCTGCTTGCTCTAGTAGACCAAAACAAATGTGAGTTCCAAGCTCATAACTAATTTACCTTTGAAGGCTAAATGGCTAAGGTTTATGCTCTTATTATAAATAAAGTTGGCTTATTTTTCAGCTACTCTCCCCTCAGTGACTAAGAGTTGGCTCTATCTTCCAGAAAATTCTTTTGTAATTTTATGTCACTTCTTGTCTAATAGAAGCATTGAAATCATAGCCTCACCAAGATGGAGTAGTCCAACTAACCCCTCCTATGTCTTGGACCAGCTTCTGAACAGTCTTCAAACGGCCCAGCATGCCTGGAAAGCCCTCTTACTCCCAATGCCAAGCCATGTGTCTCCTATCATTTAAATAATCCCCAAATCCCACCCTCTCTGTGATCCCTCAAGACTTCAGAGAAGAACAAACCTCTTCAGATCCAGTCTCCTCATGCAAGGCTTCTGGCCCCCTGCCCTAAAACCACCCAAACCCCAACTCAGGCTCTGCATTCTCTCCTCAGCCCTAAACATGTGTGTCCTTGAACTGTACTGACTATAAATAGCCTGTACTTTACCTCATCTGTGGTGCTGTAAACCCTTTCCATCAGCCCAAACAACCTTGGGATTGTTAGGATCAAGGAAGTAGCCTTGGTTGAGGTTGTTTTCTTCAGTGAATTGAGACATGACCATGAGAAACTACCATCTGTTCATACAATGCTCCCAGCACATTCCCAAACCTGCCAATGCTCAAAGCCCCTTGTGTAATCTGGCATGGCATTTACACACTGGCTGTGTATACCCCTGAACTACTTAATAAGATCTAAACAATAGAAATCAGATGTAAATAGTTGTGCTATAGTGACTAGAGAATAATGGCGTGTGTTTGCTATAGATGAAGGTTTTTCTTAGCAAAGTAAACACATTTATGTAGTTAACAGGTTTTTGTACTGTAGTCAGTTAAATATGTGGAGTAAAACTAGAAGAAGCCCATTATGTTTCCTTGCTCAGGCAATGTGAATGATGACATAGAAACACTGTTGTATCTGTGTTCTTTTCTTTAACATGATCTTGTAACATCATTGTGAGACTCTCAAATCACCCCCAACCATCCTAGACATGCCCATATCTGGAAAGTTCCCAACTGCCTCACCCCCCACCCAAAATCACAGAATGGTCCAACCCTGAGGGCAGCCAATGACAAAAAGCCACCCCAATGAACCATCATAACTAAACAAGAATTCCCCTTTGACTAACCAATCAAAAAATGACCCATGTTCTGATACCCTGGCAACGAGCTTTGCAGTTTTCCCCTTTAAAAGCTGCATGCTTGCATTGTTGGGAGCCTCTCCCTGCCTCGCTGAGCCCTGTGGACAGGCTCCCTACTGGCTGGTTTGTATCAACCGCTTTCAATAAACCTTGCAATTGCATTCCAGACTCCCTCGGACTCCAGTGGTCCCTCTGAGGTCTTCACTCTGGGCACAGCAATCATATTTGCATTAACCTCTCTTGAAAAAAAAAAATTCAAGTTGAAAGATACTGAACAACTTGCCTTTAGTCGAGCAATAAATGATATGAGATTAATTTGGAAAGAGATCCTTGAAGATCTCTCACCTGATACAATAAAAGAAAATAAATCTCACATGAATTAAGGGGTTAAACAAAGTATAAGAAGAAGAACAAGAACAACAATACATAGCTGAGGGTCAGTTCAGCTTCATCTCCTGATGCAGAAAGACTTTTTAGCTATAAAAGTACTGACAGAAATATAAATAGAGAAGTATGTAAACAAGCCAAGAACAGAGAAGACATCAGCAGCCTTAGGGAATACTGTCTAAGAAACAATTGCCTTCCTCACTATAGAGTTCATGAAAGCATATTCTTCAATCTCCCTACAGAATGGGTAGACATTAAAAAAAATAAAATGAGGGCTGGAGAAATGTCTCAGGGGTTAGGAGCACTGACTATTCTTCCAGAGGTCCTGAGTTTGATTCCCAGCAACCACATAAAGTCTCACAACCATCTATGATCACATCTGGTACCCTCTTCTGTATACTGTATACATAAATAAATAAATTTTTTAAAAAAATTTTTAAAAATAAAATGAATAGAGAACTTGCAGAAAAATAAATACATTTATCTAGTTAACATGTTTATATAAGAATTAAAGATGTGCAAAATAAAACAAGGAGGCAGTTGTTAGCTGCTGGTGTAACTGTGATGGTAATTCTCAGTGCAGGTGACAGGACAGTGAAGTGGAAATTCATCACAATGACAAATGTGAGAACTGAGAAAATCTTCTGCACTAGCTGAGAAGAACCTACAAAAGCTTAAAAAATACACACACCAGTAGAGTAAATCTGCTTCAGATTTGCCCTCTAGGGAACAATCAGTCTCAGAGGTGTCAGTGTTCTTCTAGATTATTTAAGCAAGAATAGTTTGCATAGTTTTACATTCTAGGATACTAATAGTAAATAAAAATGCTATGAAATGATTTTATTTGTTTGGGGATTTAGGGGTGTTTTGTATGTGTATGCAAGTATATGTGATTGTGTGATTGTGTGCAGATGTGCATGCATATGTGTACATATGCATGCAGAAGTCTTGATGTTGATCAAGTGTATTCTTTGATTGTTCTCCACTGTATACATTGAGGTAGAAATTCTCTCTGAACCTGGAATTTACCATTTTGGCTTGTCTGGCTAGCCAACTTGTTCTAAGAATGGGGAAACATAATCAGAATGCCTCATTATACAAAATACAGTTATGTAAAAGTGTTCTGTGTTGTAACAGTGTCAATATTAAGGTATTACTTAGTATTATTATTATTATTACCCATTATAAAAGCAATGGCCAAGAATAGCAATTTCAAATGGACTTTTCTGTCCTCACTCTCAATATACATTTACATATGTGTAAGCTATTATTCTCTCTCTCTCTCTCTGTCTCTCTGTCTCTCTCTCTCTGCAAGCACTATTGTCACATGACATCTAACTCAGTAATTCATGTGCTTATTCTGATGCCATGGAAAAGAGGTCTGTAAAGCATTCCCACAGGATCACCTCATTCAGAAGTACTGCTAAGGAGAGAACCATTCACCCACAGCACTGTTCACCAGCAGAGGGTTGGTAACAATCCCAACACTGATGCATAGAGGCCTAATAAAATTGATGTGGTGGAATGAACTAGCAAACAAACACAGAGGGCATCCTGAGCCTTGCTCTACATACTGTGGTGGGCTTCCAAAATGAACTCCTCCCTCATGGGCTGTTCTATCTCAGACCCCTCTGTTGGCTCTTCTTCCATGTCCCAACCTCTAAATGTTTACAAAAAAAAAAATCCCACAAAACCCTGAAAATCTGTCCTAGCTAGTCTCTCCTAACACTCCTGCTCTCCATTCAAACTGGTGATCCTCCAGGCCCATAGTGAAGCCATCATCCACTGACATCCAGGCCTCTACCTCCAAACCAGACTTAAGCCATGTGCTCCAACCTAGACATTATTGTGCTTCTGAAAGTCGGCATGAGATTTACACACCCAGCTCAGAAAGCACTTGCCACCGTCCTATCTCCTCCTGCCCACGGCACCCTATTTTTGTAAAAGCAAAACTTTTACCCAGTCTCTCAGGTCAAAATTCATAGGACCATTTATACTCCTTTCTTGCAACTTCTACTTTTGGTGGATTCCACTTCCCAAACTGAAGCCTACATTACTACCCTGGACCAAGCCTGTCACCTGCTTTTTTTACTCTGGCTCCCTAACCTGTTCACCACACAGTAGCCAGCAGAGCATTTAAAAACATGTATTAGCCTAACATGTTTCCTTTCTCCCTAACTTTCAGTGGCTTTGTACTCCCTAAGCATACAATCCAAACTCCTTACCATGACTTCCTGTTCTTATGAGCTCTATCCCTATCTGCCTGTATAACCTCTACCTCAGCCCTGCTGCCTGACTAATATCCAGTCCCCCAGAAACCCATCCTAAGTTACTTTAACTGTCCACTTAACATGGTCTAGAGTCTCCAGAGAAGGAAGTCCCAATTAATGGACTGCCTAGATCAGATTAGCCTGTGGACGTGTTGGGAGACTGTCTTGATTGTCAGTTGATGAGTGCCCAGCCTATATTGGGCAGCAGCATTCCCTGAACAGCCCAGTCTACAGTGGGCAGCACCATTTCCTGAGCAAGTGGTCCTTGGTTGTTTAAGAAACCTAGCTAATTATGAACCCATGTGCAAGCCAGCAAGTAGGATTATTCTGTGATTTCTCCTTCAAGTTCCTGCTCTGACTCCTTCAATCTTCTGTAACACGGTAGTGCAAGCCAAATAAACCCTTTCATTCCCTAGGCTGCGTTTGGCCAGTGTTCATCCTAGCAACAAAAAGGACACTAAAACAGTGTCCTTGTCCATGCCCCTTCACAGGAAAAGTGAATTCACCCTGTCTTCTCTTTTAGGTCATCACCTAGGCATCTTCCTTCGCCACCTCATCTAAGCACATCTTCCCCACCACGTCTGCCCTCACACTGCTGTTATCTGCCTTCAGCAGCTCTTATCACTCTGTCATTACATTATGTAATGATCATTCACTTGTTTGTTCTCACCGGGCTTGATCTTATTCCCAGTGCCTGGAACACTCGGTGCTGGGCTCTCAAGAGGCACTCAAATGGTTTTGGAAATGATTAATGGGTATATGTGTTGTTATAGAACAATTTCTAAAATATATTGCCATGTTCAAAAAGAGCAGAGTACAAAGGATGGCTAGAATACTTCTGGAGGCATACACTGGAATTGTCAAAGATGGTTGCTTCTGGGAATGGAGGCCAGTAGGAACATGGGAAACAATTGTCAGTGATAATTTTTATAGTGTTTGAATTATTTCCATGAGCATGAATTGCCTTTTCAATTAAAAAGAAATCCTTCTGTCTGCTCTCTTGTGCTCTAATTGGTCCAGCTGGTTAGCTACATTCACCTTGGTAACAAAGCTCTTCAATCTTCTCCACCACCTACCCTGCCTCCTTACGCTTTCCCAGTTCTCTGAATGGGGACCACCACATGTTGAAGGATCCCGGGTTTGATTTTTCTCTTTTCCTCTCAAGGCCATGTTACTACACTATGCTAATGTGCTCTAATAACAGTGTCTTTTTATGGACAGGCACCTTTCTGCTCCCTTCCCAGTGAAGCTGAAAGCATTACTGTCCTGATTTCCTAGTGACTTCCTGGAGGCCAGTTGCAGATTGTGCCAGTCTCATCCTCATGGGTCATTAGCTTGAACAAAGCCCTTTATAAAGGACAACAGGAGGTGGAGGCAATGAGTCCTGCCCCACTGCTTTTCCTTCCTGGATCCACAGAATCTGAGGTCTATAGTTGTCATGTTCTACAGTCAGGAAGCAGGAAGCAAAGCACATGTGTAAGGTTGCTCAGTGAGAGTTCCAAAGCCCTGGGACTAAAACTTGGATCTTAGTTTCTTGGTTCCATGCTCTTACCTTTCTGTCTACATCTCCCATGCACACTTTAAATACATCCACATTCTCTTTCCCTCTGTGCTGGCTGGCTAGCTTTATGTCAAAAAGCAAGGGTCATCTGGAAAGGGGAAAGGTCAACTGAGGAAATGCCTCCACCAAACTGCTCTGTGGGCAAATCTGTGGAGCACTTTCCTGATTAATGCTGAAAGTGATGGGGTTCAGCCCATCATGGGTACTTTAGGTTGTATAAGAAAAATTAAAAAAGCGAACACTGAGTAAACCATGGGAAGCCAGCAGCATTCTTCAGTGGCCTCTATGTTGGTTCCCACCTTGAGCTCCTGACATGGCTTCTCCTGGCTCACTACGGAAACATAAGCTGAAGTAAACCTTTTCCTCACTGAGTTGCTTTCAGACATGGCATTTATCACAGCAAGAAAAAAAACTAATACACCCCTTAAGTCTGGGTTTCTAAGGGAAGTAGAGGAAAGCCAGGGAAGAGGCAGAGAGTGATGGAACAGAACACAATGTCCTTCACTGGTCTCTACAGGGAAACATGGCTAGGCACCTCTCTCTCACACACATATACCACATATATAAACCGCATGCATACTCATGCATAAATGTATACAAATAATAAATCACTTTGACATAATGTGTACTGTTATGTGTTTACAGGATGTTATTAACCTAATTTCCTTCAGACATGATATAAGATACATGAGTGAGCTTGAGAGATGGCTCATTGGTTAAGAGCACTAACTGCTCTTCTAGAGGACCCAGGTTTGATCCCCAGCACCCACACAGTGGCTAAAAGCTGTCTGTAACTCTGTTTCCTGGGTACTTGATGTCCTTGCCTGGCACACATGTGGTACAGAGATATACATGCAGGCAAAACACTCATGTATATAAAATAAAAAAAAAATAAATCTCAAAAAATTAAAAAGAAATATATGAGCCAGGCATAGTACATGAATATTAAATTTTTTAAGGTACCTGAACCTTAAGGTGGTTGTGCTCTAATGGGAGAGATTTATGACTATAACACACTGTGGTGAGAATTTTTGTGAAAATAAAAGGTTTTAGAAAGCTTAAGGTAACTATGTATAGAAGACTTCAAGAAGACCTGGCATTTGAAGGAGATAAAGAGTTTGAAGTAGGTCTTATGATTAGAAATGTGTACACAGAAAGAGAAGTATGAAGAACATTAGTAAGGTCCGATCAGCAACTAAACAATTCTAACTAAACGATGAGCTGGAAAAGGAAGGTCCAAACTGGAAAGAGTCTGCAGTAGCACAGCCTTGGCAGACAGACTCTGACGTTATATACAGGATTAACACCAAGCCACTGACATCTGAGCAGAGGCAGGGAGCCATGCAGAAACTCACCTATGGAAATGTTTTTCCTCTCCTTGCAGCTAACAGATGAATAGGTATCTGTGTCTAGATAGATCTGGTAGCTCTGAATATTTAATTAAATGAATTTCCTAAACACAGAAAGTATGATACATTTTAATGCACTGCTCTCCCTTTCTCTCTATGGCAACTAACCTTAATTAGCTCAGAATGTTGAGCTCCAGCAGATAGCTTACCTGTTTATCTTCAGAGAGAACAAGAGCTTTCTCTGAGTATTAAATATACAGCTTATAATTAAAAATTAGTTAAATAGCATTGAAATCCATATGCAGGTTATTCAAATGTAAGTACCTGCAATGATAAGAGAGAACAACACTTAAAAAGTTGTTATGCTGGACCACTGTTATTAAAAGAACAGAAAACAGCAGCTGAAAACCCATCACTCTCTAGGCCCTTGACTACTTACTGGTGCATGTCTTAGCACTTCTTTCCATTCCCAGAGAAAAGCTGATCTATGCTGTTCCTGTCCCTCTGACCTCTTTGCTTTGCACCGGTGTGTTCCTGCCATCTACCAGCAACATCATGACCCAGGTCTACTCCTGTGGCAGACATCACCCCTAAAGTACTTTTTCAAAGCCATCCCTAAGCTAAACAGCACACATCTGTAGTCTGAGCACTCAGAAGCCTGAGGCAGGAGAGTCCTAGATTTGAAATTAGTCTGAACTGTATAGAGAAGTCTCTTCTCAAAAACAATTGTTTGAAGAAAAAAAAAAAGAAACAAAAACAAAACAATTATCCCCAGAGCACACACACACAAATACACTGCCAAGACTATAGGGCAACTGGAAAAGAAAACTCTTTAGAATGAAGCAAAGGTGAAGGCTGCCAAATCCATAGCAGCATATGCACTCAGCCAGTCATCTACTGAACAATCACAGAGCATCTAACATTGGCCTGGGCCCAGCCCAACACCTGTAAATACTGAGAAGTAGAAAATGGCCTTACCCTCAGTGAACTCCATCTTTTGTAATGCATAAATTGTTCAGAGAAAAAAAAATACCTGAGACTCAGAGAAATTTAGTCATTTGAAAACTAAAAATCTCATCCAGGGGAGATTTGAGGTAAGTCAGAAAACCAAAGTGAGTAGCCAAAGGTGAAAGAACATGTCACAAAAAAAAAAGTCCCCTCACTTGGTAGGAGTGGACATGAAGTAAGAAGAGGGACCATGTTGGGAGTATGGGGGATGGGGAGGAGGAGTTGGAGGTACATAATATGATCCATATGTATTATTTACATGTATGGAATTACCAAAGAATAAAAATATATTCTTTTTAAGATACCAAGGAGGATATCTATGTGTTTAGTGAGAAACTATGAAGTATGCTACACTCAAGACCCCCAGCTCTGGTTTGGTAACTATAGAAAAGTTACTCAACCTTAATGGGGGTTAATAACCTTTCCTGCAAAAAGCTAGGAGATAATATATGTAAAGTACTCCATGCAGTGCGTGGCACTCAGTGAGTCAATAAAAGCAAGCTATGACATGTCAAATGTAGGAAGCCCCAAAACAAAGTCATTATCTGTTTGTGAACTCATTTCTTCTGCACCTGTATCCTCCATCTGCATGGCTTCCCCGAACTCGCTGGCCTCAGCTGCACTGCTCACACCTCCTCCCTCCTCAGGCTCCACCATGTTCATCGCAACGCCTTGCTCAAAGATGCTAAAGTAAGATTTATTTATTTTTACTTTTTCTTGTAAGAGACATGATATGTATGAACATATTCATGTGGGTGCATGCATGTATAAGCAGGTGTTTATACTCTGTGTACTTGTGGGGCCAGAGGGCTACATCAGGTATCTTCCTTCCCCAATTGTGCTGCACTTTATTTTTAATATACTATTTATTCTTTAGGAATTTTATAAATATACACAATGCATTTGTTTATATCCGTACCTTACTCCTCTCTCCAACTCCTCCCAGATCACAAAAGCCCATTCCAAGTGCTGTTATTAAAGGTGTGAATAACTCAGAGTCCAATTAGTTGTGCCCACGTGTATGTGGGTCCGGGGCCATGCACTGATGCATGAGCAACCTACCAGTGTCCACAACCTGAAAGAAAAATAATCCCCCCTCCTCCAGGAACCATTGCCTGCCAAATAACTCCTCTGCTAAAACCGGGACCTTGTGAAAGAAAGCCCCCACACGTACACACATCTATGTTGGAATTCTGACTAGCCTGATTTTTGTGCAGGTCTTGAGTAGATATCCATAACCTCTCTGATTTCTTTTTTTTTTTAATTTTTCTTTCTTTTTTTTTAAGAATAAAACATATGTATATACAGTTTTAAGTATTTATTTTTGTTTTATGTGAATTGGTGTTTTGCCTGCATGTATGACTGTGTAAGGGTATCAGATCTAACAGTTGTTAGCTGCCATGTGGATGCTGGGATTTGAACTCAGGTCCTCTGGAAGAACAGTCAGTGCTCTTAACCGCTGAACCATCTCTCCAGCCCCCTCTCTGATTTCTTGAGTGCAGCGGCAAATGGCATATCTCAGAAAATAGCATTTCGCATTTTCCTGTCCTCCATCTCATACTCATACATTCATCTACCCATCTTCTGTGACAGCCTCTGAGCCTGGAATCAGGCTGATAATAGCGATAATAATAATTTAGTGACACAAAAGCCACTCATTCTCAGCAATTATGAGTCTCTGTATTAACTGCTGCACAATGCAAAAAGTTCTTGTGAGCAAGGCCGAGACTAGAACAAACCTGTAGAGGGCATTTGACACATGACCATATAGTAAAATAATAGTAGGGTCCCCACCCCCGGGTTCTCTAAGCTCCCAAGCCATGGGTCTTTGATGAGATTTACAATAGCACACATGTATTCTTCCTTGTGGATCAAGCATCAAAGCAGTTAGCTATCCTCTGACAGTAGTGCCGCTACTGCACCATGGGCACACTTTGCCTGGAAGAGCAATATTGTAGCACTCAGGGTCCAGTGAGGGAGAGACCAACTAGTGTCTTTTCTTCCCTGAGGATGGAGCAGCACCTCTGGCACAATCAAAGCTCAACAACAGAGAAAAATTGTTCCTATCAGTTTGAGGCAGATTGATTTCTTTATGTCCTGCAGCAAAGCATGTGGTGCCCTCAGCAATGGCCTCTCGTCACGTAGTTATGGAGCATGAGAAGCAGAAGCAGCAGCAGTCTGCACTGCTGGGGGCAGGGGGGGGCCTCTGGAGCCTTCCTGACCGGTAATTTGTAGGGAAATATCACATTTTGTTTAATAATCTGTATTTTCTGAAAGCAGCACTGTCAGCTCACGCTGGTATCCCCCTTAACTTTTTTTTTTTTTTTTTTTTTTTTTTTTTGAGATGGGTTTTGCTATGTAGGCCTGGCTAGCCTGGAGCTCACTCTGTAGACCAGACTGGCCTTAAACTTGCAGAGATCTTCCTGCCTCTGCCTCCTGAGTTCTCGGACTAAAGGTGTACAGCCACCACCGCCACCACCTCCTACCAACCTTTTTTTTTAAAGAAGTTTTCTTTTTAATTAACTTACACAATCATGATTTTCCATAAAGCTTTTATACAGTCCGTAGTTTTGGTGACTCTCCCTTCTGTCCTCCTCCTCCTGACCCTTGCCTTTGTCCCCTTACTTTATATCGTAAGCATTATACTATCCCCTCCTCCCTCTGCCCTTTTCAGGGGCTCTTTCTGGCTTCCTCAGCTTTACAAGCACTCCAAGTTAAACACAGAAGTCTAAAAGTCCACAGCTAGAAACCCCTCGTAAGTGCTGAGAACAACAGCGTTTGTCTTTGCTCTGTCTTTGTGGACCTGACTCCCCTCACTTAATATAGCATTTTCCAGCTCTACTCATTTTCCTGTGAAATGTGTAATTTCATTTTTCCGTACAACTGAATAAAATTCTATTGTGTGTGTATATATATCCCATTTCCATTATCCATTCATCAACCAAAACACATCCAGACTGACTCTATTTTTGGCTCCTGCAAACAGAACAGTGATGAACATGGATGTACAAGGTATTTCTATAGGAGAATGTGGAACCCTTTGAGCAGGTTGCAGCAGAGTTGCTCATATAGTAGTAGCTTTAATTTTTTAGAAACTTCCACATTGGTTTTTATATAGGCTACATTAATTTACACTCCCACCAGGAATTAGTAAGGGGTCACATCCTCCACATCCTCATCTATGCTGTAGGATGGGCTCGAACTCAGGGATCTGCCCACCTCTGCGTCAAAGTGCTGTTATTAAAGGTGTGAAGGATCAGTCTTAGCCAGTCACTGACTCCCATTTTATTAACTTCTTCCTTGATTTTAACTTCTCTTTGTCTACTAGTTTAGAATTGTCTTGCTCTACTCCAGGAAGTTAAATAAATAAATTACTTGAGATCTCTCCTTTTTCTTTTCTTCTTCTTCTTCTTCTTCTTCTTCTTCTTCTTCATCTTCGTGTGTGTGTGTGTGTGTGTGTGTGTGTGTGTGTGTGTGTGTGTGTGTGTGTGAAGATCCCTGTGTAGTCCTGGCTATCCTTTAAATTCAGTCTTTAGATGAAACTGTCCTCAAACTCAGCGATCTACCTGCCCACATTTCTCAAGTACTGAGTGTGGTCCACCTCACTTAGCCTATATCTGATTTTCTCTCTTAATTTTTTTCATTTCTTTAAGCATACACACCACTGTTCCCCTCCCTCCCCTCTGCTTCCCCCCACCCCATCCCCCATCCATCCATTCCTCAGAGAGGGTGAGGATTCCCAGGGTGAGTCAATGCAGTGTGTTATATCGAGTTGAAGCAGAACCAAACTCTCCCCTCCCGCCCCTCAAGGCTGAGCAGGGTCCTCTGTAGGGAATGGGCTCCAAGAAGCCAGTTCATGAACTAGGAATAAATCCTGCTCCCACTGCCAGAGGCCCCATAAATATGTCCACACCATGCAGCTTTCATCCACATTCAGAGGGCCTAATTCAGTCCCATGGAGGTTCCCCAGCTGTCAGCCCAGAATCAGTGAGCTCCCAATAGCTCGGGTCAGCTGTCTCTGTGGGTTTCCTCATTATGATCTTGACCCCTTTACTCATATAATCTCTCCTCCCTCTCTTCTGGACTGAGAGCTAAATCCATTGCTTAGCTGTGAATCTCTGCATTGAGTTCTATCAGTTGCTGAATGAAGGTTCTATGACAGTTAGGGTGGTCATCAATTTGATAACAAGGGAAGGCCAGTGTAGGCTCCTCTCCACTATTGCTTGGAGTTTTAGCTGGGGTCATCTTGTGGGTTCTTGGGTGTTTCCCTAGCACCAGGTTTCTCTCTAACCCCACAATGGCTCCCTCTGTCAAGGTATCTCATTGTTCTTCTCTTCTTTCCATCCCCCAACTCAACCATCTCATTCCTTCATGTTCTCTTCCCACCTCCACTTATCCCCTCCCCAATATGGTCGGTCTCAATTGACTCACAAGATTGTCTCTGTTTCCCTTTGTGGGGAAGTTCATAGATGCCTTTCTTGGTTCCTCGTTACCTAGCTGCTCAGGGATTATGGATTGTAGCTTGGTCATCCTTTGCTTTGCTTCTAAAATCCATTTATGAATGAATACATACCATATTTGTCTTTCTGGGTCTGTGTTACCTCACTCAGGATGATATTTTTCTAGATCCATCCATTTGCCTACAAATTTTAGGATGTCATTTTTTTAACTGCTGTGTAGTACTCCACTGTGTAAATATACCACACTTTTTAAGTACATTCTTCTGCTGAGGGACATCTAGGTTGTTTCCAGGTTCTAGCTATTATAAATAATGCTACTATAAACATAGCTGAGCAAATGTCCTTGGGGTAAGAATGTACATCCTTTGGGAATATGCTCGAGTGGTATTTCTAGATCGTTGAGTATACTGATTCTCAGTTTTCTGAGAAACCACCATACAAGTGGCTGTACAAGTTTACATTCCCATTAGTAATGGAGGAATGCTCCCCTTACCTCATATCCCCTCCAGTGTAGGCTGTTGGTGGTGGTTTTGATCTTAGCCATTCTGACAGGAAATCCAAGCATAGTTGAAGGGGAAGGAGGGCAGAGACAGACAGATACAATATGAGCTGCTGCCAAGAAAGCAAGAGATGTAAAAGTACAGGTAAGCCACAAGCCACAGAGATGAGTGAGAATGGGCTGAGTTCCAAATACAAGAGCTAGCCAGCAATAAGCCTGAGCCGTAGGCCAGTTTGGAATTAATGTAAGCTTTTTCATGATTATTCGGGACTAAGCAGCTGTGAATCCAAACCTCTGAACTAGGCCAGGCTGGACAAGCCAGAAACTTTTTACTACAGATTTGCATTTCCCTGATGGTGAACGATGTTGAGCAGTTCCTTAAGTGTCTCTTGGCCATTTGAGATTCCTTAATGTAAGCACTTAAGGTTATAAACTTTCCTCTTAGCATTGCTTTCACTGTATCCTTTATGATTTGGTATGTATTGTTTTCATTTTGATTTTATTCTAGGAAGTGTTTTTCCTTTAAATTCTTCATGATTCCATTCATCATTTATTACTGTGTTGTTTAATGTAATGTCCTTGACTATGTATTCTGAGGTTTCTCTTGTTGATTTGTAGTCTTATCTCATTATGGTCAGATGAAATATAAGTATATATTTCTATTTTTCTGTATTTGTTAAGTCTTGCTTCATGTTCTAACATATAATCTATTTTAAAGAAAGTTCATGGGCTGCTGAGGGGGAAAAATGTGTTCTATGGTGTTTGGTTGGAACTTTCTGAAGATGTCTGTTAAGCCAATTTGATCTATAATATAATTTAATTCAGAAATTTTAATTAATTTTTGATATGATGACCTGTCAGATTGCCAAAATATTGAAGCCATTCACTATTGTTTTTCTGAGGTTAATCTGTGACTATATGTCTAGTAGCATTTGAGTTCAGGGCATACAGGACATACTAATATCCTCTTGACGGATTTGTTCCCTTAGTCAACATGAAGTGACTTTGTCTTTTCTCATTAGTTTTGGTTTGAAGTCTACTTTTTCAGATACTAGAACAACGGCACCTTCTTGTTTCTTAAGTCCACTTGCTTGTTAAAACACTGCCCAGTCTGTCACCCTAAAACAGTGTCAGTCATTAATAATAAGGCACATTTCTTGGAGGTGGTTCCTGCCTTCTTTATACAATCTTCTAGCCTGCTCTTTTTGACAGGTGAATTGAGACTATTAATATTCAGAATTATTAAAAGTTTTGTGCTGACTCACTCCATTTTTTCATTTTGTTGTGTGTGGGCCCTCCCTTTCTTCTTTCTAATGTGGTTGATTCCTTTCTGTGGTTTCATAGACGGATTTGCTCTTCTCTTCAGTGTATATCATTCATTTGAGTACCTTCTCTAGAACTGACTTCATGCTCAAAATTCCTTTATCCTATTTTTATCAGAAAGTTACTTTTCCTTCCATTATGACATATGGCTTTACTGGGTATAGTATTCTAGACTGGCAGTTGTTATCTTTCATAACTTAAAATATATCATTCCAAGCCATAGATTTTAATATTTCAGTGGAGTAATCCAGTGTTATTCCAATACTCCCACTTATAAACATGGCATGATGTTTCCCTACTGCCAGTTCACCATGTTCATTCTGAGCATATAGTGTTTAATTATAATATAATATAATATAACATAACAAAACATAACATCATAACATAACATAATATAATATAACATAACATAACATAACATAATATAATATAATATAATATAATGTAGAGTTCTTTTCTGGCTTTGTTGGTGTAATGTCCTAAATGTCTTGTACATGGATTGACATCTCTTTTTCTAATGCTGGAAAATTTTTAATTATGATTCCCTTAGAAATTTTTTTGTACTTTAGAAATAGATCCTTTTCTGTGTCCATAACCTGTAAATTTCGTTTTTCAGGGTATGTCTGTTACATATATCTTAAATTTTCCACTGGTAACTTATTTTCTCTTTGTCCTGGTGGGATATGCAGTTCGTTCCGCCACATCATCTTCAAGCTCAGATATCCCAGCCCCTCCTTACCTCTTCAGACGAGACTTGCACCATTTGTTATTGGATGCACTGTGCTTTTTATTTCTACCATTCTGGGAGTTTTTCTTCAGTATTTCTATCTCTTTGTTGAAGAATTCTGTAATATAACACATTGCATTTCTTATTTTGTCCAGCTGTCTGTGTTTTTGCACATACTTAAAATCTCTACTGTGAATTCTCTGAGGCGGCAGCTAACTGACTCTCACTGGATACCATTCCTTTAAGGTTAATAATTTTTAGAAGAGTGTTGTGCATCTTTTTTTTTTCATGTGTCTTATGTTACTGTGTTGGTATTTTATGCATCTGGTGTTATTTTGTTGCTTGGTTTATTTTTTAATAAGCTATATTTCTTCAGTTGAAGTATTTGCAATGTTCAGATGGGATTTGAATGAGCATATAATTGAGAAAATAACTCCTCAGTCTAGAAGACCAGAGTACCTGGTATAATCTCTATATTATTCTCTGAATGGGATATTAACTGAGAAGATAACCACATCTTCTTTCTATCACCTCTCTGCAAATGTTATCATGGTCCATAGATACGAATGTCCTTGGCTTCAACAACTGCTAGAGGGTAAACAACCTATGGCATAGACCCAGATTTTAGTGAATAAGGTTAGAAAGAAGGAAAGTGGGATGGGAATGGAAACAGATTTTAGAAAGTGTTATACTTATGGAAGATTACAATTAAAAGAAAAATAGAGCATAGGAATAAAAGAAGAAAAGACAAAAGAATATGAGACAGGGTATATAAAATGTGGCTGGAGAGTAAAGGACACATTACAGGAACCTGAGTGGAAAAACAAATCCTAAAAACTAACTGAGCAACAAGCACACAAAAGAGCCACAACATCATGAGGTGTGCGCAAGCATGAAAGTTAAACAACAGAAAACCAACCAGGGACAAAATACACTTGTGGACTGGGGTCCCACACAGATGTGTAAGTTGAAAGGTGAAGTTCTCAAACACCCCCCACCTCAACCCTACAAGGTTCAACATGCTGCTGTGTGAAGTAGAGAGAGTGGAAATCCCTGGTCCTTACAGCCTGTGTTCCTGAGGTTCTAGTATATGGGGGAGTTGAGGTTCAAAGTATTTTCTGATAGTTTCCTTGGACCCCTGAACCTCCCTGTCTCCAGTTTATTTTTGAGGCAGGATGTTTCAGTAAACCTGGAGCTCACCATCTCACCTAAACTGGATAGCCAGAAAGACTCCAGGCTCTGCCTATTCCTGCCCCAATTGACTTTGTCTAGTGCTGAGGTTATAGCTGCCGACCGCTGTGCCCAGCTTTCCCCATGGGACCTAAGGGTCTCAACTCAGTTCCTCACACTTGCATGTCAAGAAATTTACCGTGAACATCTTTATAGCCCTAACCCAATACTAGAAGACAAGCTTCCCTAATTAAGGGGAAAAAATTATATGAAGTTACTAGCATTATTTCTACTAGTATTTTGTACTTGAGGAAAGTAAATTTTAAGTTAAGACACTTTCCTAAGGCCATCCAGATATAGGATGCTAAGCTTTGAAAAATACTATGTATATTAGACATGTTTCAACTTTACACTATATTGCCTCTTTAGGCCTGGGGAATCTCACTTCTAATTTTTATTGACTCCATCCCTAGCCTTCCCCTTCAGCAATGAGTTGTTCTGCTTAAAACACTGCTGCACATTGGGTTTTAGTTTGGGGCAATTTTGAGGGGCTTTAAAAGCCATGGAGGAGTTCCTGAGTCTGAGAAAGTCCCAGCCAGGAGGGTGGGCAGGAAACACTTGGGCCAGAGATGGGACAGGACAGCAGGCTAAGTGTGAGGGACAGAAGGGCTGAAGGGATGGAGTGGGAGGGAGAGGGAAGAAAATGTCGGATGCGACAGACATTACCTCACCAGGAACACACACTCCCAAGGCTGGAACTCAGCTTAATAATTCTGTTACTAGGGCAACAGTAAAAGAACCTATCTCAGGGAGAACCCAGCAGAGAGTGTTTGTGCACCAAAGTACAGAGGCTCTAAGTTGGGAAAATAGGTGAAAGTAAGTGGCTAAATAATGCAGCAGGAGGAACAGACTTCATAGGGCATTTCCTTGGCCTTTCCCTCTAAATCATAGAGAGTAGAAACATCTGAAGCTGACTTGATGGGAAGGCAGCCAGTAAGATCCATGAAACAGAAACTGTTTAACCTCTTAACAGATCACCAGTTATATCCCTAATGCCTAGGCCAATCTAAGGACACACAGAAGTGGTGGTCAACTCCATCTGCCATCATGGGAGCTCTCATGTAGAAAAGTTCCTTTGAAGGCATGCCTGGCAACAGAAGCAGAACACCACAAAGCTGACCACTGACCTAATGTAACTCCAATATAGTATTACTGGAACCATTAATTTCTTAAGGGTCATCCCAGCCTCTCCAAGGAAGGTAGATTGGGGAAATCCATCCATGCAAAGAGGAGATCTGAGCACTACTTCAGATGCAGTGATGCTCTGTTCTGTATAAGACCTCTGATGGAGTAAGCCTTCTTTCTAGGGCTGGGGTAACCAGGGTACTCTCTTGCCCATCAAGGGTATCAGGACAAGACACTCTTAGGATTTGACTTATCCCTTTCACAGCCAGCCAAATGAGAAAAGAATAGCCCTTCAAACCATTAGGAGAATGGAAACATGAAGACTCTCACCAGACTCAGGCAAAATCAGTAGCATCCTTTCCAGACTCCAAATCCACATCTGATGCCTGCACAGATAGAACCAGGTAGAGAAAGCCTCACCTAACATCTGCTGTCCACACTTCTGTTCAAAGTTCTCATCTTTTCAAAAATCTTTCTTGAAGAATGTCAATGTTTCCATTGACATACATAGGTCTGGTTTGTTTTTTTGGTCCCTCTCTTGAGCTATGATTATTCATAAACTTATGCAGGAAATAGATCTCATCTAAGATCTACTTTACACAGATTTCTATTGCCTTAGAATTTCAGTTTTGAGCATTACTTTGGAGATGGAGTGGTAGGGCAGTCATCCCTAGTTACAGAGAGATTCCTACCAGGGCAGTTATGCACCATATACACACCAGTTTTTCCAATGGATGCAGTACGTTTTAGATGGTCCTGGAAGTAATTCTGCCTTATGGAGAATGAGCTCTACAGGGAAACCTTGTCACCCCAGACACCCACTGCTAAGCTTGTCATCTCTGAACTTCTTTTCTTTCCCTCTTTTATACATTTTTGAAGAGCGGGTGGGTTGAAATAGAATCTCATATGACAGTCCAGCCTAGGCATATACTACCAGCAATCCTCCTGCCCCAGTTTTCTAAGTGCTGGGCTGCACACAAGTTAGTATATTAAGTGTACCACTCTTTCTCTGAGTAAACAAATGGCTCTCCTTTTAGTTCCTTCCCTTACAAAGAAAGATCAATTACTGTATAGTCTCAAAGCTTGCTATAAGAAGTTAATGGGAGCTGGGTGAGGTTGAGGATGTGGCTCAGGTGGTCTGGAGCTCACCTAGCACTTATCTATCCCCAGCACCACATTAAACACAGCACTTGGAAAATGGAAGCAGAAGAACCAGAAGTTCAAGGTCATCCTCTGCTAGTTCAACGCCAGCCTGAGCTATAGAGACATTGCCTCCAAAAACAAACAAATATATATACATTCATTCATACATACATACATACATACATACACACATACATAAAGAAGGCTAAGACTATAGTGCAGTGGGAGAATACTTGCCTAGCACAAGGCTCTAGGTTTAATCCCTAGCAACACAGACACACACACACACACACACACACACACACACACACACACACACAATCAAATGAACAACAAAAAAGAATGTCAAGGATAAACGACACCATAGGCCTTCTGAAAGACAGAGAGCTCAGACTATAAATTGGTCACAATTAGAACCAGTGGCCTGATCTGGTAGGTCAATTTATTCCACAAAATTAATGAAAAACATAGTGAGTGCTGAGGTATGCTTGTGGATGGTGTGGTTGGTAGTGAAGGCTGTGCCTGGACCTCTCCAGTTCTTGAAACTTGCAAGTGCTGTAACTTTGAGTACTAGAACCCCTGAGAATCTGTTACTTCATTTGTAAGGTGGGATTACACTACGGGACTCATTGGGTGGTTAGAAGAGTACCTGATACTGGTAGATGGTAAAAAGTAGCTACTGTCCTTTTTATAACCATAGGAAGGCAATGTCCTCTCACCAAAGGAGATATTTATTCCCACAGAAAAAAGCATTGGTGCACACCCAATTCACTAAATAAAATCTTCTGTTTTTCAAGATAGGGTTACTCTGTGTGGCCTTGACTGTCCTGGAACTCACTCTGTAGACCAGGCTAGCCTCAAACTGGAAGATCCACTCCCTCTGCCTACCAAGGGCTGGGATTAAAGGTGTGTGTCCATCACCACCCAGATCAATAAAATCTTATCCTGAAATTTACAAGGCATCTGGAAAGCCAAACCATCTCTTCCTAACATCTGCAAGTCACAACTTCATTTTTAGACCTTTCCTAGTTAGGGATTCTATTGTCTAACAGACACTATGGCCATGACAACTCTTATAAAGGAAAACATTTCATTAGATGGCTTCAGAGGTTTTGGACTCTGTATGGTCTGAAACAAAGGGTGTGGCTTGAACATATATGAGACCTCAAAGCCTGCCTCCAGAGTGATACACTTCCTCCAAGACCATACCTGGTCCAACAAAGCCAGACCTCCTAATAGTACCACTCCTTATGAGTTCATGGGGCCAATTACATTCAAACTACCACAAGACCTAGTAACATTAATCCTAGCCATGGCACAAAGACCCATCTGTTCTAAGCTGGAATTGGGATCCAATTCGTCCACTAAATCTTGTATGCAGCTTTGAGTCTTCCCCTCGGCCACCCCTGGATAATGAATGCTACAGAAATGCACAATATGGACAAATTCTGAAAACAAAAACATTCCTGGGGAGGACAAGAAATTAGAGTGAATCCCTCCAACCTCTACTCTTAAGGATCTAGTCTCCTGAGTAGTAGGAAACTCAAGCAACTCTGAGGGAAAAGATAATGGAGGTTTATATCGCTGAGACAAAAAAAAAAAAAAAGACCCTAAGTATATAGAGACAACTATACATAGACTGACTTGGCCTGTGGACCCTAATTCCCTCAACATGCTTTGGAACTTTTTTCTCTTTTCCGAACTAACCTTATTTATTTTCACTTGCTTTTCTTGGCACCACCCCACAGCCCGAGGTTCATTGAAAAGATTCTGTTGAAGAAGGGCTCGGCAAGATAAAATGGGATGAATTGTATATCCTAAGTGGTTCTTATACCAAAGTCATCAAAATTTTACCTTTCTAAGATATGAATCCATGTTTAACTGCTACGAAAGAAAAAGAAATATTGGCCTGTGTACCACTGGCTGATAACTCCATTTGAGCCCTTGGTTGAGCCCATTCACACTTTTAATAAAATGTTATATGTATGTCTCATTGCTCTTTTCTTCTTAGGCAAGTAAAAGCACTACTGAGTCAACTTCCCCTCCCACCTGAAGCAAGGCAGCTATACAGACTTCTCAGTGGTAAGCACACCAGAGCTGCTGACCTTGTCTTGGCCCTAAGCACTAGCGTCTGTCCTCTACTTTCACAGCTGCTTCTGTTGCAGTTTTAAACCTGTGAGGGCCCCAAGCATCCTGCCTGGTAAGTCACATCCCTCACTCTGAAAGAACTGCAGTGTCTCAGAAACACCGCTTTGTCGTGTGTCACCGTGCCCTGTCATCATGACAGAAACTGTTTTTCAGTCTACCAGAGAGCCAGGGGAGGTTTTCTGGCACCAAGAAAGAACTACTAAGCTGGGAATGCTCCATCAGATAGAGTTAAAAGTAGGACCCAGCCCATGACAACTCATCTACCCCTCGCTGTCCTTCGGTGGGCTAGTGATGCACACACTAGCTGCTGTTGTCAGCACCTCCTTGGGGAGAGGATTCTATTTCCGCAGCCATGTGGAGAGCTACCCACTATACTCTGGGGGAACACTCTGACAAAACAGAACAGCTTTTTTCTTGGCCCCACAATACTTCCCTCATCTTCTTCCCTCAGCTCTTGAAACTTTCCTATCATGAAAGAGGTTTAGAAGTTCTACAGAGATTTATGTATTTTCTAGCCCACCTCCCGAAATAAGTATGAGAGAAAATAGAGCCCAGAGAAGTTAAGCAATTCAGCCTATAGCAAGCAGCCTGATCCAAACTGCCCAAAAGTGAAATCTAAAAAATAATTGTCACACAAAGTGTTTTTTGAGGGAAAAAAAAAACCCTAAAGTTCATAGACAAGAGAATTTAAGACATATAGTCTTAAAATAATGTGTGCATGTGCACACACATGTGTAAACCAGTGGTCAGCCTCTGGTGTCATTCCTCAGATAACTCCCTTCCCCATTTTTAAATACAGGGTCTCGGGGGCTGGAGAGATGGCTCAGCGGTTAAGAGCACCGTCTGCTCTTCCAGAGGACCCGGGTTCGATTCCCAGCACCCACATGGCAGCTAACAACTGTCTGTAGTTCCAGTTCCAGGCAAACACCAAAGCAAATAAATAAATAAAGTTTTAAAAAAAATAAATAAATAAATAAATACAGGGTCTCAGATACCTGGAACTTACTGAGTGAATGTACTAGGCTAGCCTGCCAGCAATTCCCAGAGATGCACTTGTCTTTACCCTCTGAGTGCTGGGACTACAGGTTTTTACCATGGATTCTGAGGAGGAAGTTTGGTTCTTGAATTTGAATGGCAAGCACTTGCTTGACTGGGTCATCTCCCCAGCCTCCTAACAACGTCTACTTAGCTATCCAAGCACACTTTAGGAAGCAGGTCTAGCCTCTCAAAGTTACAGTGTAGCCATGAATGTTAAGGCTTCAGGATTAGGAGATGTACAGCTACCTCAAACAAAAGGAATGACTGAGGTTGATCATTCCAGGGACTTAGATGCAACCTGCTAATGCTGCTCAATAACCTAACTAATTTATCTAAAGCTTTTGTTAGTGAGAATGCTTGTCATAGTATGGTCAAGCAGATATGGCCAGGCTACTCTCTGGAAGAAGTCAAGCATGTTAGAAAACTAAATGAGGCAACCTAGAGTCATGGTTCTCTGAGGAAAGACTAAGAGAGACAGGATGGTATATAAGAACGGTGAGAAGGGAGGCTGATGAGGTGGCTTAGTAGGCAAAGTCACTTGTTACCAAGACTGATAATTTGAGTCAGTTCCCAGAACTCATAGGATGGAAAAGAATTTCTGCATGTTGTCCTCAGACATTCCTGCACACAACATGGCATACCTGTGCCCACACACATATACACTAAAAATATAGACATAAATTAAACAGTGTAATTAAAAGGATTTCCAAAGAGAGAGTGTGTACATAGAGTTTTCTGAGAACTTTGGAGGTCAGTCTGGTATCATCATTCATAGGAACAAAGCAGCCAACCCACATGGCCCATACCCAATAAAGTGTCCCTAGGAAACCCCTGCCTGAGCAGCATACTCCACTCCAACTCCCAGAGGAAATGGCCACTTTGGAGATTAATCTCATTCTACAGACTTTTATGCTCTAAATTTATGTCATGAGCAATTTTCTAAGCTCCAGGGAGGGACTTATGTTTTTATGTTTTTTAAACAGATTTATTTTAATTACAAAGAAAGGCTGGCTTCCCTATCAATTAAATCTTGTTTCAATTAGAACTACTATCATTTAGGTCATTACATTAAGTGTTTGAAATTTCTGCTTAAAGAAGGTCACTTTTAATTTAGTAAACATCCCTAAGTCATCATGTTAATTCCCAGCCAGTCACCCAAGAAATGCTGAGTCAGGAAACAAAGTCAAGCATTAGCTAACTAGCCATGAACCCACTTGACTTTATTAATTTCTCTCTTGGCAGAGGAGCAAGAAAAGGAAGCAAACCATCAGAGACATTCACGCATCATTCATTCAATAAATATTTATAATATGTCTAGTGCCAGACACTATGCTAAGCTAAATATAGGTTTCATTGAGTTATTAATATTCCATGTATGTTTTATATATATATATAAAGTTTTATAAGGAGTAAAATCCTATTTTCCATAAATATACAATTTTAATTCACAAGATGCTTTATCTTCATTTCTGACCTAATGCCTTCCCCCCATGGAGTTACACATCCCAGAGAGCTTCAAGACACCATGCCTCCAAAAACCTCCTATCTGCAAAAAGTTAATGAGCAGAAACTCACAGAGGCACCAGAAATGCACCCAATGAGTTTAAGATCTAGGGGAACACAAGTAATAAGAAAATTATTCATATTATCACACAGTTTTTGTTTTAATATGTGTATTTGGATTTTGTTTCAAGTAGAGTAACTTACAATTGTTCAAAACGATTTTTTTTAATACTCTCTCTCCCTCCCTCTCTCCCTCTCTCTCTCCAAATATAGATAAGGATGTATACAACCTAGAAATAAATCTTAAAAGTCCCATCTTATCAGAGAAATTTCAATTGTTTCATAAGAGGCAACCCCCCTTCCTCTCAACTAAAAAAAAAAAAAAACAAATAAAAAAAAAAAACTGGCACCTCCTCATAATTCAGAACCCAGGAAAATAGCCACCCTGGGAGCTAGTACTAAGAAAAGTTAATGAGGCTGGAGACATTCCAGGTACTCCCTATGAGGCAGGGGCTCCAATGTAGCCCAAACTTCTCTGAGACCTCTGTGAAGAGCTGGTATGAGCACTCCAAGCATGCACTGGCACACATGTGAACACAGTGCCCTTATGTGTGTGCCCCAACATGTGCATGCCCAATTCCTCCAGAGAGCAAGCTTACCTACATACACAAAACTCCCCACAACACCCAGAAGAGCTGAGAAGACTTTTCCTCTGCCTGGCAGTCTCCTGAGGCTGCTGACATCACAAAGTGTCAACTGGCAACCTCATTGTCATGTGGCTCTCCCCTGGCTCCCCTTCACTTACAAAGGCAGGCAAAGGGTGAGACCTTTCAAAGCCGCCAAGTGGGCAAGCTTCCAACAGCACTCGGACTGAGCAAGAGGCAGCGCCACCAAGCCTACGGCAGGGCACTGGGCCTCGTGTTTCAACTTCTGTTCAGTTCTCCTGTAATGGAAAATTGCTTTGTACAAAGCTAGAGTGTTACAGTCTTTTCCAGCACCCATCCCCTGCCTGCCCTGCCCTACCCTTCAGCTGCCTTCAGATCAGAAGACAGTTTGTGCCCGCCCTCAGGAAGGCAGAAGACAGGACGTGGCTTCTTACTATGCCCCTTGCCTCAGGCCCCAGCCCCCAGCTGTTACTGTTTTCTCTTGGAATGGGGCTGGTATCAGGGTCCAAGTGCCCAAACAATTGTCTGTGTCAAGACGAAGAAGTATCTTGCACAGATATGCAGCTAATGGAATACCCAGTTAACATTCCTCTGAACACCCGGAGGCTACTTCTGAGCAATAACAAAATCACTATTTTACCAGCTTTGCAGCTAGGATTCCTCAGTGACCTTGTTTACCTGGACTGTCAGAACAACCGAATTCGAGAGCTGATGGATTACACCTTCATTGGGGTCTTCAAACTCATCTACCTTGACCTCAGCTCCAACAACCTAACTTCTATCTCCCCATCCGCCTTCTCAGTGCTCAACAACCTGGTACGTCTGAACATTTCCAACAATCCTCACCTGTTGTTTCTTAACAAATACATCTTTGCCAACACCAGCTCCTTGAGGTACCTGGACCTCAGAAACACGGGATTGCAGACCCTCAAATATGAAGCCTTTTATCATCTGTCCGCACTCGAGACCCTGTATCTAAGTGGAAACCCCTGGAAGTGCAACTGTTCTTTCCTGGATTTCGCCATCCACTTATTAACATTCCAAAGGGCCAAATCAGGTGAGGGACTGATTGGGAGTTGGGAAAGGATGAGATGGAATGGGAGGAATTGGTTTCTGAAAAAGTAAGTTAAATGATGGTCAGAGTGGAAAGAAAAACTGGGTGGAAATAATTAAAAACACTGTTATTGTTTGGCCTGGCTTGGGTTGGCTGAAAAGGCAATAAGGCTTAATAGGAAAAGTTCTAGAATGAGAATTCAGAATTCAAATGTGTCACCTACTATTTGTCATTTGTCTGCCTTTAGAAAAATCTGATTTCTCTGCACCTCAACTTCCTACCCATAAAACTGGTACATATTACAAAATTTGTAGAATTGTAGCCAATAAAATGCATGTAAATGATAAGTATTATAGTTGTAATGCAACACAATAATTCAGGGACACTGGGCTCTGTTGGTAAATTGTGTGGATCTGATTAATACAGTAACTAAATTTTTCTAGTCTAAAATAAATTCAGCCATTGAGAGGTGAGAGATAATCCAACGGACTGTGAGATGGGAGGGGGGCAAGGGAGTTGCAGTGGCGGCGGCAGAAGAGAGGAGTCTTTGATTTGTTGTGAAATGCTGACCTCCAAAGGAAGGAGAGAATGGCATGAATCATAGGACAGATCACAATGCTCAGTGTCTGCGTGAGCCCAGTACTAGAGCCTTACCTGGAAGAGTTCCAAGCTAGGTGCCGCCACTCTAGCCTTCGACCCAAGCCTTTCTGGTACCCCAGTGCCTCATCTCCTCTTCCCAGGACTCTGCTGTATCCTTTAACCTCCAGGAAGTCACAGCTTCAGAGAAATGAGCTCCTTACAGAAAGCCCTGAACCACTGCTGCTGCTGTCCCACTTGGCAATCCGGGCCAATGACACTGCAGAAAGTGGTGGAAAGTCATGATGAGCACAAATAAAAATATGCCCTCCAGACCTTCCTGTGGTCACATCTTAACAGGCCTTCCAGGCAGGAAGTACACTAGAGTGAAGCAAACCAGGATTCCCAAACAGAATTTAAGGAGGCACTGAGACTAAACACTCAGAGTGCGTGCCTCCTTAACTTTTGTGCCCTGGAGTCTTACTCGGTTGCCAAAGATTTCAGCTTGAATTGTTAGAACAAACAAAAAGGAACTGTAGTGTTTCAGAATCTTCTCAATAGCAGCACTAACGAGGGAAGACAGGAGTGATGACATCTGTACTTGTATCTATCACTGGTGCTGTGTGGTTTCTACAGTAGAGTTCTCTGAAACAGTCCACTGCCCTGCTGCATTGAACGGAGTTCCTAAATGTGATTGTTCCTGTCAGTTCACACACATATTTAGTGCAAAGATATCACCTTGTCCTGCCTACGTCATCCCCATTTATTTGGCTATGGCCAAATAAATCTCTGCAAGAGGGACAATTTTACCTCCCATGTTTCAGTTTCCTTGCTTGAATAATACACCAACTCAAATCCCCACATATACATTTTCAGAGGTCAGATGTGTTCATCAGCATTTGTGATTACATATAATATGTGATAGTTACTCCCCCATTATGTCTCTTATTACCCTTCTATCCGCACTAGCTCTTCTTTCCAACTAGTCTTCTTTCATGTCTTTGTGTGTGTGCATATATGTATAGGGGGTGTAATTAAAGCTTTTCACATGAGTATAGGCAAGGTATTATTTACAGGCATACAGGAACTGGCAGCCTACCACTGGCTACATTACTAAAGAAAATATATTCCCCTTCCCCGGTAACCACTAACTGCCAAAAACTCCTCCGGTAGGGGTGAGACCTTATGAGCCCTCCCCCATTCCACCACAGAATGTTGACAGGTCCAGCTTTGTGTAAGTTATGTATTTGTATGATCCAGCTACACATACAAATTTTCTTTGAGTAGTGGCCACCAGGTTGCCAGGGCAACCTCCCCCCCTAACTGACTACCCTGTGGTGACTGACCTATTCTAGCTCCTAAGCCAAGCTTTCATCCCTTGTGCAATTTTCCTTAATCACATTTCTGCTCTTACAGTTGTGTCTTATCAGAATTTTCAGGCTGACTCCTTTGGATTTCTTGACTCATTGAATTCAATCCATAATTGAACAAGATTATAAAACAGCTCTGTCTCACTGCATGTTCGCAAAGACAGCAGAAGCCATATCTACCCTGCTAGGCTCACAAATTCCTCTAGTACCCGGTGGGCCCACTCTCCTGTTGTCTAAAGACCCAGAGAAAAACAAGATCCCAGTGCTCCTGTTCATTACTGATATCTCAGAAAACATGAATAGGCCAAGACCAGATAAATCTGCAATAAGGACAGTTTTTTCTCATGTGTCTTATTTTCTTTGCTTGGATATTACACCAAACTTTAAATAAATTCCATGCCACTAGCCTGGGGAAGAGAGTAGAATTGATATTTTTAGTCCTGTCATTGGATGAGGACATAGGCTGGCTTGACCAAAATCACATCACTAATAAATGTTAATTTTTTTTTATTTCAAGTTAAGGTCTATGCTATGCAATTTAGGGTCAGCTGGCAAAATACCTGAGAAAATCTACCTATTTTGACTCAGAGTTTTGTATCTATAGCAAAGCAATGTGTCACAGTGAGAGCCTGCAGCAGAGGAAGCTGCTGAAAAAATTAGAGTCCCAATACCCTTCAAGGGCATTCACACAGCTGCACAAGTCCCTCCAACTAGTCCCGTCCTCTTAAAGGTTCCTCTACCTACTAAAAGCTGCATGAACCCTTACTGCACAAATGATCAAACCCTTAATGCACACACCTTCAGAAAACATTTTAGATGCAAACTATAGCAAGATCTTTATGAGACTGTATTATCTTTTAAATTTGAAAGTTATGTCACTATGATCATATGTCAGGTTAGTTAAATATAAACCAGTTTTATTTCATATCTGCCTACCATAAGTGCACAAGAGATCAATTTTTGTTAATAGGCACTATCAAAAAGTAACTGCAATATTTCTTTACCAGTCCAGACTTCACATAATCTACCCAAACCCTAAAAGGAGAAATAAACGTTAGTATTGGTCCTCATTTGGGTCTTATTCAATCTCACATTCATTCTTTCCTTCCTCCTCCTCCCCCTCTTCCTCCATCTTCCTCTCACTTTCACACATGTGTGTGCACACATACAGCAGGAGTACGAGACTGGAAGTCATGGCACATACCTTTAATCCCAGCACTGGGAGACAAAGGCAGATCTCTGTGAGCTCCAGGCCTATATGAGCATATACACACATATATATATATATATATATATATATACACAAACACAAAAGTAGATATTGCCATATATATGTCTATAATTACATCTACATAATATACATACATTTATAAATACTCATGTATCCACTCATGTACACAAATTACAACGAAGTGAACACACAGTAAAATTCACTAGATGTCTCTCACTCTCTAGATAGATTTTAATGCAAAGGAGGCATTATTTCACTTGACTGTCTTATAATTATTCTACAGGGTAGAAATAGCTTTGCTATAGACAAACATTCTTATTGAACTCTCAGTCGCAAACTCTCCTACTTATATTCTACATCTGCTGTCAAAATGGTGGGTGTGACATGCTCTAGAAAGGAAGTCACACTTCTCCCCCAGATATCCACAGTTCAGGATACAGGAAAAATTTTAATGACATGATCAAAGTAGCCTGGTTGTAAAAAAGAATACAGTTTGCCAATAGGTTGTTGATGCATTAATATGGTCCCTGTAGTGCAGTATTAACAGCATTGCAATGTCAATCTACATGTCCCTTATAAAGCAAGAAGTGATGGGCTGGAAAGATGTCTCAGTAGGTACACTCACTTGTTCTTGCAGAGGACCTGGGTTCAGTTGCCTAGTTCTCTGTACTCACATAAAAGCTGTCTATAATTTATTTCCATGGGATCTGACACCTTCTTTTGATCTCTGCAGGCACTGCATGCATGTGCACTTACAATACATGCAGGCAATACACATAAAATAAAACAAAAAAAATTATTTAGTTTATCTGCTCATGCACTCAAATGTATTACCAATGGCTATAATTAATGCAGGGTCAGAGGGACTGCATACAGAGGCTCATGTGACTCTAGGAGATTAGCACCCTCATTATGTGCCCCAACGTGTGGGGCATAGCAGAGCTAAATAAAACTGCAACCAGTATATGCATAGACACAAACTTCTATCAATATATAGATTGGCTACAAGCGATGAGCAGCCACTATGCAGACAGCCCAGTGCTAAGAACTTGAAAAATAGACTCGGGTTATGATCCTAGTCCGACACTATAAGATATCATTTAACCTCCCCAACCTTCAATTTATTTCTTCATCTTTAAGACATGGATAATAATAAGACCAACCTACCTATGGCTGTCATGATGATGAAATAAGAACACTTACACTGCTATGAGCATCAAGCTTTATACTTCATAAGCATTTTGTAAACAACTGGTTGGTAGATATAAGAGAAATGTACAATACTGTAAAGCAGATGTCAGCCAAGTGGTTCCTTGAAAGGGGTGGACTTCAGGAAGGCTCAGCATACAAGATACTGTCTAGGCAAGGACTGACTGCAGAGATACAGATGGAGTATGCACAGAATCTGGGAAGGTGGTCATCAAGTCGCAGAGCTGTAATACATGAGAGCTCCTGGAAGGACTTGGATAATAGATATACTGTGAACACAGACTTTCAGACCCTAGAGACTCAAACTGAAAGTCAAAATCAAGACTTGCTTACCCATCAGTGAGGTATGAGACTCAGGGTGGACCGGAACCACCAACGTGGCTGTGCCTACACCTTCGAGTCTGGGTCTCAAAGCTCAATCTAAGGAAAATTCCACTTCCAGAGGCAAATATGGATGTATAGCTTTCCAGGTAAGGAGGCAAGAAAATCAGTGCAACTGTGGGGTGGCATATCCTTGTGATTTGCAATTGCTGAGGAAAGCTTTACTCCCTCCCCAACTGCTGCCTACTACTGAGCTGAAATTAGACATAGGATATTCACGCCCCCCAATGCCATGACCTTGAAAAGGTCCCTGCAAAAACATTAACTTCTAAGGAGAATAACACAAGTATCCCTACATTGGTATAAGCTCTCCTATAAGAGGAAGGGGTAAACTATTGGGACCTCTAATTAGTTAAAATGAATTCTGCAACCTTGAAGGAATCAGAAGTCCCTAAAGAAAATGGAAGGGACTCAAGAAAAGGCACAAGGATATACCCATCTCCTATATCACATCCTAGACTCAGGGGACACCCTAAATGGGAGGCTGCACAGAAAACTGAAATGTTTTGCTCACCTCCATTCATCACAATTCATGCACAAAACAAGAATGTTGAAATTTTCCCAGATTAACAAGACACTTGACACTATTATCAAAAGAATTACTCAGACAAAATCCTAAAATGACACTCTAACCAAATGCATGAAACTATTCAGTCTTACACAGTTCACTTTCCAAAGGCAGAGGACTGCAGAAGTGGAAGTATGTTATGATACACCAGATGTCAGGTACCCTGCTGGACCTTGATGAATACAGGGTTAAAAACAGATGCATGCATTCTATTTCCTTTTTAGCCCAGGTCAGCAAGTAGGTGAACTAATTCCTGGCCGAAGCTGTAATTTTCCAGTCATTAGTGCTATCTGAAGGTGAGAGTGGCAACTGAAATCTCCCCTGGATATTTGTTTTCCCTAGTGGATCAGGGTTAAATATTCCTAGGATGACCTCCAAAAACTCACTCAGCTCTGAGCTCCTAGTCTCTATGTCTGCTTCCTCCTTACCCACAAAGACTGGCCTAGCAACCCGATAGATGTTTCTGCAGCACTGGAAACACTTTATACTTGATATCCAGTAGGGTCACCATTAGCTGTATGTGGCTATTGAGCTCTTGAAATTTGGAGTACCACTGAACTGCATTTCTAATTGTTATTTCATGTCTGTCTGTTTCAATAGCCATCCAGAACAGTGGCTGTCACAGTGCTGGGGAAGCCATTTAACAGAGGAAGGACCCTTAAGTGGAGGCTTTAGCATCCAGTAGTATGTTAGGTTGTGTTGAAGAGGCTGTTGGTGGTGGTGTTTGTTTGCTGTGATATGAGGCCTGAGAAGATAACCAACCTAAAGGAAAAAAAGGCTGTTTGGGTTTATGTTTCAAGGATTGAAGTTCACAGTTAGCTGGCTCCATGATTTCTAGACTTATGGCAGAGAGATAGAGGAAGAAGAACCCACAGCACAGTGAGCTACTTTCTACAACGAGGCCCCACTTTTCAGTTTATGCAACCTCCCAATAATGGCCTGAAATTATGAATTCATCAATGAGTTAATTCACTAATTAGGTCAGAGAACCTATGATTCAATTGGTTTCCAAAGATCTCACATCTGAACATTACATTGTTGATCAAGCTGTCAGTTTTGAGGAAACATTTTATATCCAAACTATAGCATGCATCCTCAGAGGTAAGTGACTACTAGGTCTGGCCCAGCAAGCATCCAAGTTCCAAGTTGTTTGCCATTTTTATAGTATTTTTATTATTGGATACATCAACCTATTTGGTTCTAGAACATTTATTATATTCTTAGGTGTGCAAAATATATGAAGATTGTAGTGTCACTGACAAAGAAGTCCTAATTCCTGCCCACTAAGATAATCTAGGGATAGAAGAAATGTAAAATAGAGTGGAGAACCAGAAAGTACCCTGGCGCAGCAACCCCTCTGTGTGACTTTAGCCGAGCTACTTCCTCACCTTGAGTCTCACTTTTCTTGTCTTTCAAGTGGGTGAACTCCAAGATCCCTTGTATCTGGCAGGCTCATAACATACATGATAGAAGAAGCAATGCTTAACAGATAGAATCCCAGGTAAACAAGTGCATGATGGGTGAAAGTGGAGATGGAGATATTCCTAATTAAGATGGTTAAAACCATAGTTAGGAAGGGAAATTAAGAAGCAAAGCCTCTGACTCTGGCATTCCTCTACTGTTTGTGTTCAGCTCTGTCAACTTGTTCTCCACCACAGGGGAGTCAGTGTCCCAGTCTTTCTTCCCAGGCCTAACACACCCAAACAAAGGTCCTTAAACTCTAATGAACACAAAAATCCCACACTCTGAGATTCTGAGTTGTGTAATTGCCAATAAAAGTGTCCTTAGGCCACTTCTCAGAGAGCCTATGGCAACATCCTGTGTTCTAGGGCTTCTGGGGCTGTTCCAAGTAGAGAACAAATTAATTCACACTGAGATGCTAATGGGTAATAATGTTTTGAAATGTTTCCCTCATGAGGCATTTGCAGTTTGACAAAATACAATCAGAAATTAAGAATTCAGAAAGTGACTGGCTACCAGAGAAAGGACTGGAAGAGCTTTAGGACAGAGGGTCCCCTGCTATCAGCTCTTAAATTCTAACTGATCCCAGTAGTGGGCCCAAAAGTCAA
The DNA here is from genome assembly GCA_004025045.1 of Sigmodon hispidus. Taxonomy (NCBI): domain Eukaryota; kingdom Metazoa; phylum Chordata; class Mammalia; order Rodentia; family Cricetidae; genus Sigmodon; species Sigmodon hispidus. The sequence continues at coordinate 97,240 of PVIH01007351.1, forward strand.
GGAGGAATCTAAGCAAGGGCGCCACAGAGGTAAATACACAGAGGGACATCTGCAGGGAGCAGGTGAGTGGGGTCATGTGCTGCTTCAGGTCCAAGTCATTTTGAGAGCATGTGAGAAGAGAACATCTTAGTTTCATTCTGAGGATAGATTTCATCATGTATCCAGGCAGCTGTAATAGGATAATGGGCCCATTTCAATGCACCAAGTACAAAGTCACCCTCAGCTGTGCCAAAGCTTACATTTCCAGAATGAATTCAGGTCTTTCACTATTTCACTATCAATGTTAATTCAACTCCAAGTTTCTCCACCACAGAAGACAAAGGTAGGGAAAGGAGTTGAAAGAAAATGAGAATTAATTTCTGTACAGCAGATTGTTCAAACATTGTCGACTGCTCTGCCAGTCCGGCTGTCATGGCCTTGATGCTAGATGATCACCTTTGTGAGGACAGTGAAGGGCACAAAGGGAAGTGCCTAAACCACTCTCAAAAAGAGGCTTCCTTACTCCACCCAAAGGGGATCGGCCCCTGAGAGGAAGCTGTCTAAAAGTCTTCCAATCAGTGAAGCCTCAGAGTTCTGCATGCGGCTTCTCAAACCCCCCAGCAACCCCAGGCTTCCAGAAAGCATCAGTAGAAGGCTGGCTGGGGCAGCCAACTTGAGTTTCCTTATCTCTGCAGATAAAGAACACCTCATCCTGGGGAGATTTAGCATGAAGGATGTAACTAGAAAGTGAGACAAGGTTCTACCCTAAACGTCCCTGAATAATTATCTGAGGACCATGTTATCTATGTAGCATGTGCATCCCTGAAAGGTGAGCAAGCCTGGAGACAGGACTTAAGCTTCTGTAGACATCCAGGAGGCAGAGTATTGGTGGCCTATAGTAGCAGTGGAAATGGGGTTCTAGAGGAATAAGACAGGAATGTGGAAGGCACAAACAATAGCACTTCGGATAAACCTGCCCTTCTCACAGCTCCTTATACTTTCTCTTTGGAAAAACTGTAGCTAATAAATTCGTATTAATTTAACCTCTTTCTTAATATTCTGAGAGAAGTATGCCTGTACCTTTAAAAAATAGCAGAAATTCTGACAAAGAGAAAATACCCAATAAACATTACATCAAATGAACTAGTGAAATTGGGAAAATAGAAGGAAAAGTGAAGGGTGACTCCTAAGGTTTAGCTTAGACAATGTGGGAAACACATTGAGCTCTTGCCTAGCCACCTTCCCATCTCCATAATAAAATACCTGACATTTCTGACTTATCATGAGAGCATGCCTGTTGTCTCAGTGTTTGGGAGGACTTACTGCATAATCAATTGGCTCCGTTGTTTCAGACCTATGGTCAGACAGCACATTATGCTGGTAATGCAGTTTTTTTCAGAGCAATGGTGATTTTTGGTCCAAATAGGTGTGACCCAGAAATTGAAGGTGCCAGACACTCAGTGGTCACTAGAAGCCAACCTGAGACACTGGTTCCTCAGTTCATTGTCTCATGCTCATGATGGTTAAATATGTGAACTCATAGGAGCATAAGCAAAGCAAAAGCAAACTGTATTAAGAAGTGAGAAATTAAAGACCAAAGGGAACTCCCAAAGCTAAAGATTTACTGCAGGAAGAAAGAAGTCAGAGCAGCTTCCAGAGATAATGGGGGACCTGTGTCAGCAGCCACTAAGCTACTTGTGTGTTGGGGGAGGGGGCAGGGGCAGGGATTATAGGATGACAGAGACTGGACAAAGACCAGGTGATTTCTGTTGGGCCTAATTAGTTCTCTGAGCATATCAGAGGCCATGACACATTGCATGTTCTTATGGCCCAACCAGGGAGATGGTCACATACATAATTAGAGGTAGTTGAAGCCTCCTTCTGTACATCTCTGACCTCATCTTCTTAGCTATTAATCTTGACTGTGTGTGAGATTTAGTGCCTGCTGGAGTTGCTACTTTCTGACGTTGTAGGTGCCTAGTCTTAGAGCCTTGACAGAGTCTGGCAGCTGTTAGACTGTGTTCCAATGTTTGTTTATGTAATCAGCCACTAGTTTTACCAGGAAAGCCAACATTTAATGAGATTGCTTTTCTCAGCCCAGTCAAGTAGTTTTTAATTGAAAGATGGAGCATTTCAAAGCCAGGCAGTTCTATCCATGCACTCAGGAGACAGGTAAGGGGCAAAACAATTTCTGGGAGTTCAAGGCTAGCCTGGTCTATATCAAGTTCCAAGTCAATCAGGGCTATGCAGTAAGACCCAGTCTCAAGACCAAAAGAAACAATGGGTGTTTCAGGGTTTAGTCTGTTACTTGATAGTAGAATATTTTCCAAGTAGATATGAGACTGAGCTTGATTCCCAGTACCATATAACAACACCAGCAGCCAAAGCCTACCTTAGTTTTGCCTGTTTAAAAGAAAATTCTTATCACAGTAGTCGTGGTCTTCCGTGGCTACCTCACATCCAGGTCTTTCTCTATCTGTCTGTCATGGATGGAGGCTACTTAGAAGCCATTTTTACTTACAATTTAGTTTGTTACAATTAACTGCCATAGAAGGGAGACTGTAAAAGTCAACGATGCCTGTGTATGCTTTTTGGGGAAGGAGGCTTTGCGGGAGTCAAGGCCAGCTGGAGCTAACCCTGACTTCATCATCCCAGAGCCCTGTCCATTCTCCTTTCTGTCAGCCGTAAGTCCTGCTAGTCCCCATTCCTGGGTTCCCAGTGCTCTTGAAGAAGAGGCGCTAAGGAGGCGAAGGATAACCAACCCAACTTTTGAGTCTGAAGAAGCCAAAGTCTTCAAACAGCAGCATACTGAAAGACGCAAAACTGTCTATCGTATTTAACTAGCAGAAAGGTGCAGAGAGAAGAGTACATAATATAAATCTCTCTTCTAGGAAGTCTGGTTGTGGAATAAAGGACATGGAGTGATAAACTAAGCAGAAACAAGACTGTTTTTAGGGGAAAAAATAGACCCAAGCATTAGGTAACCTGCTAATTCAGAAAGACCGAGAAAGATTCAGGAGAAGGAAAATACTAACGAGAGGATCTCCTGGGGCTGTGGGGAAGGAATGAAGGAAAGTGAGTGTGGCGAGCTAAGCGGGGACGCAGCTTGAGAACTTCCACTCTGCTCTCCATGAGGCAGAGGATGGAGAGCGTCTTCCCCAGTACAGTCTCACAAGCTCTTCTCCACAACACACCCAAGCCGTCAGATCATGAGAAATGAGCTGTGAAAGCAAGGCTGCCTCTGGTTGCTGGTGCTGTCATATGGTGTTGGGAATCAAACTCAGGGCCTCATACAAATTAGGTAAATATTCTACCACCAAGCTACATATTCAACCCTGAACTGGCTGCTTTTTAATATTATAAACTTTCACTTAAAAACTATGTAACTGAGGCTAAAAAAAAAAAAAAAAGTCTTCATGCAGTCAAGTCTTCTTGTCTGGAAAGTAATAGAGTTCATACTCCCTTATGTAATTATAAATAAAAATGAGTCCACATAACTGCAGTTGTGAGTGCTGAACAAAGCTAGTTATCATTATCACTTCAATTGCAGTGTACAGCCAGGTTTCCTGGTGGTGATTTTTAGTGTTAGTAGGGTGCTATGGAAGGCTACAATTGTAGGTGCTCATAGACAGAAGCAGGGTAAGCAGCTTTGTTCTTAGAGGGTCTTTACACACAAGAGGTGTGAGATGCCTGTGGAAGGATATAAACCCTTTCAAACTCACCATACTAAGCAAAAAGCACCATAGTGAGTTTCTGGCCTTAGGCCACAATTTCTTTTTTCCAACACATCCTGAAAAATATGGTCTTTCTTTCAACCTAAAGGAATAACAACTGATATACACTTGATACATATAATTAAAATATAGCTTAGATTGAAATGAGCTGGATGTGGTGGTTTACACTTGCAGTCTTAGCTCTTAGAAGTCTGAGGCAGTGCTCGCTTCGGCAGCACATATACTAAAATTGGAACGATACAGAGAAGATTAGCATGGCCCCTGCGCAAGGATGACACGCAAATTCGTGAAGCGTTCCATATTTTTATAAGAAACACACCTAAGCTGCAAAGACAGACACAGGCTTAGAATAAAGGGTTGGGAAAAGATTTTCCAGTCAAATGGTCCTAAGAAACAAGCAGGGGTTGCAATCCTAATATCTAACAAAGTAGACTTTAAGCTAAAAGCAATAAAAAGAGACCAAGAGGGTCACTACTTATTCATCACAGGAAAAATTGGTCAAGAGGA